>STHB01018121.1:0-12377 GCA_018908115.1 Anopheles rivulorum
CACGTTCAGGTTATGGTGGCATAAAATCAATTTTATCCTAATTTTTACGGCCCATGAAACAGGCTGACGACGAGTCGGTGTGCTCGCGCGTTCGGGACCCGGGATAAGTGAACAAAAACCATGTAAGCGAGTAAGACGCAGTTGCCAGTGAGCAGTACGTATCTTCTGCTTAAAGCAGCTCTCGCTGACCACCACCAAGAGCAAGTTTGTTCGCTTTAGTAGCAGCTAAATGTGGATTTAAACCATCCGAACCAGCAGCGAAAGCGTTACGAAGCAGGTCAGCCGAATGTCAATGGTAACGCCATTCGACGACAGAGTAATTTATGGTGTGTTTCGCTTTTGCCTCGAAACAGAATTTTTAATTGTTTTCCAGCGCCGTCGCCAACCCATCCCCAGTTCTTTCCTCCCTTCTCTGAGGCTATAAAACAAGGCAAAATGCTTTATTTGCTTTCTCGATATGAAACGATAGTAACGGCAATAGGATGCTCTGGATGTTCCTTAAAGCAAACGCTCGCCTTACAATCAATCTCTCACCTCCAAAGGGCATAGGACAAACAGTGTGTGTGTGTATGTATTATGGGATGGATTCAAGATTTTATTGGCGCTATAAATTTTATCCCCTGTCGGTGTGTTTGAGGAAGTTTGAGAAAGATTCGCAACGGCGACACCAAAGTGACCGAATTAGAATTGAAGCAGTATCCGCTCTCGAACGGATCTCAAACCATGGCAACGGGACATTCTTGTTTGTAACAGATTTTCCACGTGTTGCAAGTAATTAATAGGCTCCACCGATTTTCGTGCACCGATTTTGGGTATTGGATCACTTCCTTTTTTCCAGCTTATCAATGAATCTCCTGTTAATAGGTGTCTTTAAAGCCGTTCGCTGACATGACGGCACGGCAACTTCACGGCTTGCGGTTTTCCGAACTTCGGCGTTCGCCACCTGTTTACAGTCCTAACAAGGTGTTGTGGGTGATAAATTTTTCACCGACAGCACACTCATGCACGGTAGCAAACGGTTGCCTAAGGTAACGCGCTCTTAACGCTTATACCTCAAACTCATCCGCCGCACAAATGTAGGGTGCGTTACCGTGGAAACATGAGCCTTTGATTAATTACGCCAGGGCGGCTAGATTGTTCTGAGCGGTTTTTCGGGGCGAAAAATATTTCTATAACGGCGGAAGGATCAAACAGAAAACAGAGAGAGAAGGAGAGAGAGAGAGAGAGAGAGAGAGAGAGAAAGAGTGAGCGGAAAAAAATACTAATTAATTTTCCCTTTCCATTTACCACTCGTGAAGGGATTGGGAAAAATGTTTCCATGCCAAATTATGGAAAGCACACCGAACAACACTCGGAGGAAATGCCGAACTCCGGTTGTCTTGCAATGGTTCAAACGCACCCGTTGCTCTTAACCTATTTCCTTTTTCTGTTTCTTTCCTTGTGTTTTTTTCTTCTTCTTTCGTCAACATTAATCCCTTCCCTACCGACCAAAACAGGAAGGCAAAAACTGATGTTGCGTATCTTTCGCCGCACTGCCTGGTTCGCGCAAAATGTTGCGTGGTAATAAAATGAAGGAAAATACTTTGGCTTTGTTTGCGAAAGCACCAAGTAAAAAAATAAAACACAACAGCCTGACCGGCAAAGCAGGACAGTGAAGGATTCTTATCGCTAGCAATTAAATTAAGCGTACCAAAGTTAAATTGAATTGTGGCACAAGCGTACCCGGTGTGGTTTCGATCTTCGGCGTGCTTTTTCTACTCTAGCGAGCTGGAAGTTTGCGGAAATGCTTGCTTCTTTCTTGTACCACTGCTCAGAAGATGAAGCTAGCAAGTTGTATTACAATAAAATGAAAAGATTCTATAAAGCACTAGCAAGTTAAGTTTAGATTAAGTATAATCAAAAGAGCAACTATACCGTGTTTTGAAAACCAAAGCACAAATGGTCATAAATTGAAGCAAATTTGTTAGTCCTGAATTATAATCGCGCCAGGTTTAAGAGCCCGCTCCAAATTGTTTTAATAAAAGCCGGAAACCTTTTGATCGCGATTGGAAATTCTCAAACCATCAATCTCTGAGCAAGCGGAACGCCTAATATTATCATGCGATAATCAAATTTATTCACCGAACCTACCGAACCGTTTGTGGTTAGGTGACGAACTGGAAAGGACACTTTCCCATTTATTAACGCACCATATCAAAGGAAAACGGGAAGCTTTAATTTAATAAGCCTAAGTGAGGTGGTCTGCAAACTATAAGTGGGCGGTTTTGCTTACTAATCCACTCAGGAGGTGTTGAGTTGTGCAAAAAATCGCATTACCTAACAGACTCCTCGGCTAACTCTTTATCAATCTGCCATCTCAACCACTTTTCGATCCACCGACATCTGTAACGCTTCGTGACATCGTGAAACAGCTTGGTGATGGTGCCGTTTATGGTGGATTCATCTTTGATCTTCCGTCCCAGACGAAGGCGTTTCAATTTGTTTCAACCAATTATGAAGCTTAAAAATCTTAACCCACACATACACACACAACGGGCGTGTGGTAGTAATGTATCCCTCCCCCAGCAAAGCCCACCACCCGGACGCGTGATGACACGTTTTAACACCACTCCATCATTCGCATATGATGGGGCGCCTGCTTGAAACAATCTGATGGGCACCGTGCCCGGGTGCCAGGAGTCTTGGACGGAGAACAGAAAGGAAGAAAAAACCCTTAAGTAGCTTTGCTTTCTACGTGCGTCACACGAAGGGAGGACGTGCCTCTGCAGCTAATGGACATCGATGTGGGTGTCGTGAATGAGTGTTTCAAACAAAAAGAAAAGGCAAGCTGTCCTGGCCCGGCCCTTCATTTTCCCGTTTCCAGGGTGAACATCTCTCCCCTTCGTGACGGACGGCAGGGGGAAGCAGGGATGTATGTTTTGTGGGTGCTAATGGGGACAATGATCATCATCAGTATCATCATCGGATCAGCAGGCCGATCCTTCCCCGGAACCACCATCCAGCTTCACATCGTACCCAATTCAGTTGCGGGTGTGCCAGCGGGCCGGCACAATATTGAATGATAACGATGATGAAGATGATGAATATGATGTCATCAGCGTGCCTCAATTGCAAGATTTTGCTTTCTGACGAGATTAACGATGCTACGCACAATGGCTGATGGTGGAACAGTGGGAACAGGACACCAACCCATATGGGTCCCATCCTTAGCGTCGTGCATTGGAGATATCTTCCAACAGAAAAGATCCTGGATCTCTTGGCGTAGCACACTTTAATTAGACACATCTTGACTGGGAGCTACTCCAAACATTACAGAAAACCAAAAAACTGTCTGCTCATCTTGAAGAATGTTTTAAAAAATTGGAGCTGAAATTAAAGTAAAAGAAAAGCTTGCGCTGCTGTCAGATTGAAATGATATTCCATTAGCGTGATGCGAGATACAGGCATAAAAGGCCAGATCTTCACAACAAGTCATGTTACGACACCAGGAGGACACTGCATACTCATCAGGAAAAATCCATTTCCCAAACAGTGCCCTCCATCTCATCGTGTCAGTAATTTCACCCATCAGAGGGGGAGCATCGTTGTTTCTTCCTTCTTCACCAGTATCGTAAGACGTCGTGGGTTTGCCACCCACTAAACCATTCCACAACACAAAGAGTACTGTTGATGGGTTTTATTCGTCGATATCTTTGTTCTGCAATTTCGCTCCGCCGTTGCCGGGTGCGTTCGTTGTGCATTGTCACGGACGTCAATATAAATATCGGCAAAATATCGTATCGTGTGGCAACATTCGCTACCCCCAACAAGAAAAAAAAAACAACAATACACTAGCGTTTCGTTTCGTAACGTATCGCCACCCAAAACGGGTGGAGGCCACAACATGGTAGAGACTGTCGGTGGGTAAAAAAGGAAAAAAAGCCCACCCGAACGTACCCGGACGGTGTGTGCTATTGTACCGTTGAAGGATAGTATCGATCGGGGTAGCACGCTGAATGATGTGCCCAGCAGTGCGAAGAAAAGATACATTAATATTCTCAGACAAGTGCGCTTATTGTAATGTGAGATCTTACATGTGATTACGTTGTGCTACGGGTGTTCTCGCTAAAGGTGACGTAAGATGATGGCATCGAGTGCAGGCGAAGGAGGGAAAGAGCTGTCGGTGGGGGTAATGCTGGTAGAGATCGTTCGCAGCATCTTTTTTTGGGTGCCATTGTCATTGTGCTTTGGAGGCCCGTACCCCGAGCCGTACATTCTTTACCGTTTCCACCGTAAACCATTTTCCGGGGCTCGATGTCAAACGATGCGTCTTCCTCGAATGACATACTGCACACACGGTGGGCCAGAAAAGCAAATTTTGGGTCGATCGGTACGGTAAGGTTTTCGGGTGTCGCCCTTTTTTATTATCAAAGCGCTTGGAATGTATCCACGAACCTCAGCCTTTGCACTCACGTCCACCGGGAGAGATAGAGAGAGAGAGAGAGAGAGAGAGAGAGAGAGAGAGAGAGAGAGAGAGAGAGAAGGAGCTACGAGAACAGGAAAAATCCATTTTTCATCTATTCTTCTTCAATCCCAGGGCCAGGACAATCGATCCCCGAAACCCCCGAAAAGGTCCCGGCAGCGTCAACGTGTGCATACTCGATTCGCAAAGCTGCTCGGATGCTTCTGATGAGGTAACAAACGTGCTGGTGATGAAATTACATCCTACTCAGGTTGGTAGCAGCAGAAACAGCAGCAAGGCCCACTGATTGGCCCACAACCAACACTGAGCAAGATGTGCAAAAAAAAAACGAAATCGCTTTTGTCATTTTGAGGAAGATTTGTTTTCCTCCCTTCTCGGTAGTTAAGGTGGATTTTTTGTGTGGAGCGAGAGAAACTTTCGCTAGCTGCTGCATCCACAAAAGGTCGAGCAGTTGTGGATCACGGCGTACGGCAACGTATAGAGCTCGTTCCATCGATGAGTTAGCACATCGGCTAAACAAACGGGTAAATCTGCAACGTAGCTACTCATCATTATGAACAAGCAGGAACAAGTAGTTTGCTAAAGGTGGGCCAAAGTTATAGAAGCAGTAAACGAAAAGAAAAACCTGGGAAACTGCCTGCTACAAAGGTGGTTACAAATGGGTAGGAAAAGCTTTTCGAATGAAACTAATTAGCGTGCCGCAGCGGGATGCTTCGACATGGCGCGAGGTAATTACAAACGGAAGCAAAAGGGAAAGTGAGTATCGCTAATGTCTTTTGCATGGAATAGTGTAGTAGAAGTATTAAAACGTTTTGATGAGCACAATGACAGTCAGACTTTTACACTTGCATGTTGTAAGGAAGTAAATCGAATCGAATGTTTTAAGACAATACTATACGTCACATAAGAAACGTGTAGCTTACGAATATCCAAAACACGGTTAAAAGATAATCCCGGATAAAGCGGAACACTTAATTTCCTTTACGTATTCAGAACTCGTGAGATACTCATGAGTTCCTTTGTGAATGAAAACATTAACGTTTGAAAAAAGGACAAACGTCAAACTGATCACGAAAATGTAAAAATGTTACAATATTTATACAAATATTAGAACTCTGCAAATAATGAAAAACTAAGAAAAAATGCATTTTCTATCGTTTTAAATAATATCTATTGTAACTCATCGCCATGAAAATTTTCCATACGCCAACACAAAATGTCCAGCACCTAAACGTCAACGAGCTTCCCTGTTGGAACGTATCCCGCATATTCATCTTTGATAGAATCACCCATCACGGTCTGGTCATCCGCCACGTTAAAAGGTTCAATTTCCATTAGTAATATTGGTGTAACGGCGTCCGCTAGCGCGAACTATATTTCCCTACTGCAAAACTCTACACAAATGCTATATTTCTTTAGTGCTTTTTCGAACGGAATCCATTTTAGTTCTATCGGTTCTAAAATTGCATTAACAAAAAATCGACAACAGCTTTCCAAAAAGGTCGATATCAACGGGGCCACAACGAGCGACTTTCTATCTTTTGGAATGCAAATGCCTAGGATTTGGTAAAAGGACCGGGAATTTCCCACACTTGGTTGCAGCGTTATCCGTTGCTCGGCGGGGGTTATAGTAACGGTTCGCATAGCAGATCACTATGAGCTTTCTATACCGGTTCAATCATCAATTTTGGGGGCTTGCTGTATTTTATTACGTTAACTATTCGCTCGCTATCACGAGACGAGGCGCTTCGATATGTAAGTTTTGTTTTTTTTTTCTTTTATTTCACTGTATAGTGTTTATAGTCAGCTTTTTTATCTAGAGTTTTTTTCATCACAAAAAAATGGTTCCACAAAAAAAGCCCAAAATCCGAACCCAAAATTGACGGACCGTGCTGTGCACACCAGGGAAAAATCGTTCCACTCTAGAACCATGAAGATCCATGACAAACTGCACTTTCTCGAGTTGCAAGTGCAATTTATCTGTCGACAGCTACTGTCACACCACGTTTGGTACCTGTTCGCACCTGTGTGTGTTTCTCTCCTCTTTTTGGTAGACGAAGAAAAATACAGCTTACAACCGTGCAAAATATAACCGTAGAACGATGTAACGATTCGGTTATACCAAAAGAAGAAAAAAAAACATCAAGTCGGGAAAGGTTTCTTGCAAAGATAAATTGTTTTCCTTCTCGGTTCTTCAGCTCCACCGTATGACTACGGGTACGGGCGACAGACTAAACTGTCATCGTTTAGATAAACTTTCGACATCCGACTGTACAACTGTCACCATCGGACGATGGTACTGTAATTTTTCTCACTAGTGTTACCAACGCCTTTGCTTTGCCAGTACCCAACTAATCGTCGTCAGGAGGGTATGAAAAAGAGGTATCAAGAAAATGGTCGCCAAGAATGGCTACGCTTCAAGCACGGTCAGACGATTTGTAGTTTTTGAAACGTCAACTAAAAGTAAAGACGTTAATATAAATGATGTGGACTGGCGACAAGGCACTTGATTTGACTTTGATTCACTACTTCACCTTTTACTGCTGTAAAGTTTTGAGTGTGAGGCATGGCTGCATGGTTTGTTGTTTAAAATAAATCGTTGGTGTGTAATGCATTTTTGTTTGGAATTTGTTTCAATTTGCTATATCGAATATTATTTCACTCACCTTTATTTTAAATCTTTTCACCAACCAATCCGTTGTTTACAACTAATCACTCCTTTTCACTCTCTATCAACTCTACTAAAACGTCAGGCTGTTTTGACAGGTTCTTTGTCTGACGTTTGTAACTGTTGTTTACTAACACGAAGGAAGGCGCCATTTCCATTTAATGCGCAATTTTGACATTTGCAACTGCTGTCAGTTCCTTTAAATCGTTGTTATAGTTTGTTGCTTTTATTTTATTCCATTCCGTCCATCGGTATGTTTGCCTACTGTTGGATTAATTTCGCTGCAGCACTGGTGCCCCAAACTCTACTTCCCAATGGGTTTTTGTTTCTAAACACCAACCGGGAACTATCTGCAAAAAAAAAAAAAACAAACGAACGGTGCAAAAATAAATACGAAACTCAATCCAACTGACAGCTGAAGTGTGAGGTTATAAAATTGAACACAACTAAAAATATCGTTTCCTTTTGCTTTTGCTGCGCCTGACCATGTGGCGAATGTGTCTACATTGCAAGCACCCAGACTGCGATGGATCCTGCCATCAAGGGAAGCTCGCGATAAAGAGCAATAGCAGAATGGACAAACAAAAAAATGTAAAACGAGAAGCTATTTCGTGCCACGTGGACGCGACAACATTGTGTGTTGACCACGGCCGCGTTCGTGTCAATTGTGGGACCACCACGTTTACCAACATCGGCGTCCGGAACTATTTCACCCCTTCTGGGCGATTGGGGATTGGCGATAAGCGTGGGGAGATGGGGAGCTTTTTTCTTCTTCTTGTATTTATTCCATTTTTTTGCTTTGCATGATCGTCATCGGCAAAAAAAGGAAGGGTACGGAATTGGAATCGTAATATGAATGTAAATTTGAAAACTTGTTTCCGGTATGTGATCGGAATTGGATTTTCTCTCCGGGCGTCCGATCCGTATGGCATGGTAGCTGTCGACGTGGGAGAGTGCCAAACGTCAGATTGGTTTGTCCTTCACCCGGGGTTGGCGGCCGGACAAGGTGATGCTGGGCAGCATATCAAATAACACCGGAACGGAAAATGGATGCAGTAGTAATTTTCCACTGTTTGCCGTTAGCGTTTACGGATTACGATGGGGTTATGCATTTTTTCGATTTTTTCCTGTTTCGCTTCACAACACAGCTTAGACTTAACGGGATGACATTTTAATCGACGGCTTACAAATGTTAGCCGGACCCGTTTAAAGGTTTGGGTTTAAGTCGTAGAAATAAGAATTATCCATCCAAAACACACGTGGGATGGATGACATCAAGCTTAATGTATCATATTTTAATACTGTTAAGAATGTTGTTAAGCGTTTTATTTTGACAAAAAAAAGTCACCCCTCACATTGACTAAAATTCCATTAAATCACAAGTATATTTGCTATAACTGTTCACCAAACGTCAATAAAAATAATCATTTGTTCATCTCACTTAGTTAATCTATCTAAAATGCAATGCTGTCTGTCCTTTTTGAGACGAAACTATTTATCTGAAAACCATTTTAGCAACGGAATTTCTCATTGTTTTACGAAGAAAGAAACTACTCCAGTTCGCAACCTTGTCACTGTGCCAAATTCACGAACGAGCGCAAGGAATGATAACATGATTACCGTTTCCAAACGACGAAGGAAATAAACAAGTGTCTTCGCAAGGAAACTTCCCAAATTCTGCCCTGTGTCTCTACTTCACTTTGGCACAAAAAAAAAAATCCATACTGTCCATCGTTTCGTGCAATTTCCGCGCTGAATTTCAGCAAACGTTCGTTTGGCGGGCAGCCAGTCCAGGACCGTCGACGACGGAACGCACTGCGGAAGGCGTACTCAATTTATCACGCTATTAAGTAATTTTCCTTTAACCATATTTGAGGAACCATTCGTCACGATTCGGACATTGCGCGCTGCAGAAACGGAGGTGGTTTATTTTCACGATGGTGTAAGAACCCGGGTTGGCAAGCGAATGGGAATAGCTTTAACAGGGCGGGGTAAAGGAAAACTCCTCGCACGACCTTCAGTCACTTTGTGCACCTTGGTGAGCACATCCACAACGGCAAGGGGTTTGGGAAAATGCTATTGCAGCAAATTAAGATAAAATGAAATTGAATTCGCTGCACGAATGCAGTCGGCACTGGGTGTGTCTGTTTCTTCTAATGGAAGCTGTAAAAATTTCACCCAAACTAAATGTAACCCGGGGAGATGGTACCGGAGGGCAAAGAAATGCGGACAGAACATGCAGACAAATTTTCAAGTAGAGAGACTAGTGGAAATGTGGTTCCGTTTTTTTTTAAAGAACCGCTAGTGCAGCTGGGAAAGCATTTTTCATGGAATTGTATTTTTCTGCACGTTCCGGCTTGAAGTAAACTGACTCAATTTTTCATCACTCAAAATACTGCATCACTATAGTGCCTGAAAAGATTTTAAAGCTGTTAGTAAACGAGCTTAAAAGCAGTTCGGTAAAGCACTCCAAACACCTTTGGAAACAATTTGCAGACAAACTAACTATTTAATTGCTTCACAGTGATAAAGTAAATGTCAATGGAGCAATGCCATCTCTTTGTCTTTTACGCAGAAGTTAACAAATCTCGTTCAGAAAAGCACCTTCTTTCATAGTTCTTTTATTACACTTGCACAACCTTAGCAACTACGACCATTTTGGGACGTTTCGAACGCTTCATTACACTAAAACGTTTAAGTAAATTGCTTCTTCAAGAAACGACTGTAGGTGATGGTGATAAATGTAATTTGCTTAGCTTGTGTCCTTACGATCAAGTAAGAGTGCTGTTTGTGAATCTGTCAAGCTATTTTATTGTGCATTTTCTGTTTTATTACTGCAAATATACCACAACATATGTTTCAAAAAATAATCAGTACACTAAGCATGTTTGACTAATCATAACTCGGTCCAAATTTTATTTCCCAATGTTAAGATTTTTGCTAATATAACTATCAACTTCTGCAACTTCTTTCTAAGATATAGAGGCATCTTTATGCTTGTACTCCGAAAAACCAACTAAAAGGTTGAAGAACTATTACTGGAATACTATGACAATATTTGTTCCATTATTCAACATCTACAATGCTCACCCACGATATCATACGTCCGCATTAATAAACGCAATAATAAATGGCAGCTTTCTTACTGGAGATGTGTGCCTTTCTTATGGTGGATGTATGCGATTCACATCTTACTACACCAGAAAGGAAGTTTTGCTGTTAGTGTTTTGCATACAAAAATGTGCAACATACGCCATCTGGCATGAATAACGGCCGGAGGGTACTGCATCAGTACAAGCAGTCTGCTGATACCTAATTTACATTTCTATGGTTTACGCGAAGTGGAACAAAATACAGAAAGGAAGGAAAACATTTTAACCCCCCCCCCCCCTGCTTTTTATATGTGTTACCTCCCGGTACTAACACCCACCACTGTATGATGGATTTATTAGAGGGAAAAACTTGCACCCGCCACCGAAGTACACATCGTATGGAACTTGTTCATTAGACGAAGTTTATCCTGCCGAAATGGATCGAAATGTTGCAGCATTGCTGTGAAGGGTGCGAGTACGGGAAGAGTAGTAATTGCTTGTACCACTATCGAGAGGAAAATCCAAACGAATTGAGTGCCGCAGGTCGGTTCGGTGAAAGTTTTTCCACCCCGGCTAAAGAGTTCCGCAACAGTACAGTCGATCGTTATTGTACGTCGCCCGGCAAGTATAGACTCATTAGCGAAATTGAATGGTGTTACCTTTGTGCGGCACGAATTCGCTCGACAAAGTTTTGTATAATAATCTTGATAAGCATTATTTCTGGCAGAATTCATCCATTCCCAAACCATTATTAACGGGAGGGGCAACAGCTTCCCATCCATCAGCTTGGTATTTATTCGTTACTTACAGTTGCGCGAATCTTCCACTCAGCGAGCAGAAAATACCGACTTAAAACGCCTTTTTTTAAACATAATTGGGCGTAAGCGTAACAATTGGCAATCATGTACCTAGCAATCACAAAACCCGTGGCATCGTTTTATGGTTGGTGAAGGAATCACCACCAAAAAAAAAAAAAAAAGGCACGCACTCGTACAGAGTGACATTAAAATGATGCCACCCTCGAGGCATGTGTGGCAGCGTGTGGACCCAACTTGAAACCGTTGCCATAGTAACACCTCTTCAAAAAAAAAAAGGTTAACCTAGTTGAGCATGCACGTGACCGTATCCTTTATACCGTTGATCCCGAAGCACGTGGATACGCCTTGTTACCCGTGGCTCACAGAAAGAAAACATCGTTTTCGTTTCGTGGAACTCTTAAATGGGTCATTATTGTTGGTAGCGATAGACAATTGGAAATTCGGATTGAAAACGGAAAAACAGGGAAAATAAAATCCTTCCCGAATGAGCATTCGATTGATATGTTTCAAGATATAACCTTCCATTTTTTTCTTGTGGCTTTGTTTACTAACCAAATTTGGGAGCGTATTAATAGGAAACGTTTGTGCTTTTTGAATTCGCTCAAAATTAAAGTATCAAAAGCTTAATGTTTTCCGTCGCCTGTTCTAATTTATGTACTAACCACATAGATTACACACAAATCCGTTCGTTTAAATCAAACCAAACGTGACAAGCAACAGATAAAGGTATAAATTGTTGGTGGAATTTATGGCTATTCTCTCGCAATTCTTCGTTTACGACAGAAAATAGAGCGTCGTTCTGCTTTTCGATTTTTTTTTGTTTACAATCCCATAAAATTGACAACCTTACTTACACCGGATGATCCCTTGATTTTCTATTCGTGCACGAGGTCCCCATCAGTGAAACGCATCCAAACGTAAAGGATCTCGCCTCGTACAGTTTCGTAACAATTCCTTGTTTTTCAAATTAATCTTCCAATTCCCTCGTTAGTCTTTGTGCGCGATGTTAATGCGTACCAAGAATGAATATCCTTTGCCTCCGGAAAGCCCAAAGTTGTGCCGCGCGAGAAAAAACACAAAAACAAAGTAAAAACAAAAACTCTGGATGTTTAGCGGTGATTAAGAATTTAATTTCTACCAGTTGGTGTGAATTCGCCCAGAACAATAACAAAGACAAATCGTCTCCTTACCGCTTCCCCGAATGGGACGACAAAATCTCACGGTTCGACGCGATCGATGTGCGATGGGTCGGCGTGGAAGTTGTTTTTGTTTTCGCGCGCGAAATAGCATTCCCGTCGGAGAATGGTTTCACGAGTCCCAACGGATGACCAATCGTA
>STHB01018129.1:0-12376 GCA_018908115.1 Anopheles rivulorum
AGACGGTGGCTTTGTATTATCGATGAATATTTACATTACTTACCGTCGCGGCGAGCAGGTTGCTGTTGGTGGAGACGCATGGTGGTTTTATTGAAAGCTACCGGGCGCCTCCACCAAGTGTGTTGGATGGAAGGAAATTAATACCTGTATAGGCAGTAAATGTTGTACAATTTAATGGAAAATTAATGAACGTATTTGCAAGATGAGGAAATGACCATCCTGCCGCTAATGAATAAAAGTTAATGAACGGCAAATATGGCAGACTAAAACATTCGTGTCGTGGATTGCCGTACCGAACAATTGTTGACATAACAATTTAGCTTCCACTAAGTAAAGAAAAATTATCTCTAATGGATATGATTTAATATCTTTTCCATTATTTCCGTTACAAAAAATGTCACATTAATGAAATATAAATTAGAATAATAAGATATAATTGAAAAGAAATTTGAACAATATATAAACGCACCTAAATTAAATGAACATATGTAAATACACCAATTTGTAAGAATTCGCACGAAAATTGACAGGATAAAAATAAAAATAGATAAATTTGAAAAATAGCCAACCAATGTTTCAATACAACTCAAAGCAGGTCGTATTGAAGGCAGAAGTATAGTTCTAATAGCAACAATATATAATAGCAAAAAGGTATAAATTTGTTTGCACAAAATCGAGCCTAAACTACAGATAATGATGTAGCATGCGTAGTGAACAGGCACTCGATTCGATTGGCAGGTACGTTTGCCGAGCGCATCACACTTCAGGTGCATGAATTATAAATTGCTCTGAGCACGCCCGAGCACGACAAGCGAACTGTCAGCGAATCGATGGATTTCCACCATTTCGGTTCACTGTACGGATGACACCCGTTACATTGTGCATGCCAGAAACTGTTCGCTTTCCACCAAAAATTCCCGGTAATCGGCGCGGATGGAAATCTATCTTCTAAGCGTCAAAATTTTTGTAAAAATGCATTTATGACACATTTCATACAAACGGACACGAGAGCGAGCGATCGACCGCGTGTGGGCTTTGCAATCCTAACCTCGTACAAAATGCGCCGTATCCGTACGGGCATTGGGGCACGTGAAATGGAATTTCCAAACACAAGCACACACAGCACACCCGAACACATTTTAGACATTTTCAACATGAAAGGCGAAAAAGTTGCACTGGTGGGAGAGCACGTCTGTGCAGCCTGCCGTCCCGTTTCGCTGAGCGCGTTTCGCCATGTTTTCCGTTGCACTAATGGATTTGAGTTTGCGATAAGTAAAAGCGATGGAACACAAAAACACATGTTTTTATCAAAATGACAGATGTTTGAATGGAATCTCTGCCGCTGATGCGCTCACGGGTTGAATGTAGGACATGAGCACTCACACACATACACACGCACAGGGGGGAGATAAATAAGCGAAGCAGGACGGATAATGAACGGACGTGGTAGCAACATTGAAGTGGTTCGGTATTCGGCAAGCGGCTAGTACGGAAGCATTTTGTGTCTACAGCCGGCCGCTGTACACAGGGTTTCAGGGAAGTGATTTGCCGCAAACATATATGAAGGGTGAATGTGGTGAGAAAATGTCTCAAATTCGTCATCCTCGTGAATTGCGGTGAAAGGGATAGAACGCTTCCCAAATCGGAGTGAGTGTTTACAGCGGTGGCAGCACCAACCGTACCGTGGAGCATGCTGGAAGCGGATTTTATTACAAATTAATTTCGACACGACGGAAAAGCTTGTCCGAACAGGCACGCTTGGTACCGTCGCTGCATTCGTCGTAGCGCAAATGAGTTGGATGAATGTTCGCGCCGGACCTATCTCGATGAGGATTCTTTTCGTACGTCACTAGACGGTTGGTTAGTAATTGACAGGATGTAGGCAAAAACTGTTATCAGGCATCACAGTTTGTCTCATGGAATTGTGATTAAAAAAATGGCTTTTTAAGTTTTTTAATAGATTTACGAATATTGTTCTAGTGAAACATGTTCACATTTCCAAAAGTTCCAAAATTCCTCACCATGTTGTAGTTGAACCATACCAGTAGCGGATGTTTCCTACATCCATCCGTTTGCTGGCAATGTTTGCTTTGAAAATATGTTTCAACATTCGCAACCCATGCACACACACACATACACACACACTGCCATATGCATTGCTGCATTTGCCCGTACGACGGCACAGTTGCGGAACGACCTTTGATGCGATAATCATTGGAAATTGTTTTAGCCGAATGTTTATCTATCTTCGCCGGCAGTTGGGTTGGGTTTTGCTTGCCTACGCAACAACAGAAGCGACAACACTCGCAAGTGCGCACCGGCTGGTGTTTGGGTTTTGTATTTATAATCGCAGCATATGCGCCAAAGTGTATGCAAACAACACCGTGCTCCAGGACCCGAATGGCCGGGAGCAGAAGGTGTGCGAAGTTTTCCTTCCTGGACGAGGGCGGATGATGCATATAAGCATTGGGCGGCATGAATGAACGCGTGCTAAGAATCGATGGAAAACTTTGAAGGTTTAAAAGGAGGTTTTTTTCAATTTTATCATTAATTGTTGTTGTTAATTTGTTGTTGTTAACTTCAATGAAAAAATAATTTTTTTTTGGTATGATAAATATTCTATATTTTTAACTATTTTACAAATATGACGCTTTTTATTTGTCATGTACTAATTGCTGATTGGCTAATTGTTTTAAAATTTATTAACTTATTATTTTTTTTTTAGTTTGTTAGAACGGACCAGGCCGTATTATACTAATTTTACCACGTAGCATGCTAGTCAGAACCGTTAGGAACTGGCGCCGTTGCCAAATGCACCACCGGGCCGCCACATTTATTAACTTATCTGGATCAAAATATTTGCAATTAGTTTATTAATTATATTTAAAATGTTATTTTTTTACTTTTGTGAGAACGGCCATGCCGTATATCTTAAAATATTCTAATAAACAAAGAAAAACACAAGAAATTGAGACACTAAAAATTAGAAATTTTGTAACTTGTTTTTAATTTATTTTAAATGCTTTTCGCAAAGAAAGATATTTTTAAGGATGTTTGAGTTTTGTTAATGAAATTTACTGTTCGTGAGCTTGATTGAACTGTGTTCACAATTGGGGAAAGCAGCGATTTCTCAAGGATGAAACATTCCGCAAGCAGTTGTACCATCCTGAGGCTGGCCTCTATCTATAGCTCCACTCAGCTGTCAGCAGGAGGATTTTTGATTTTTGCTTCTGTCGAAAACAGTAGCTGTAGCTGCAACAATCTTCCCGAAAAAAGAGAGAAAGAACGAACGTACCAATAACAACAAGAAAAACAAAAAAAATTGGATGAGTCCCACCTTGTTCCATGCGTCGGAACCATAGCTTCCGCTTCCTTGGGAACCACTTTCCAGCTCACCGTTTCCTTGCAATCCCGTACAAGCCAAACTCAATTTTCACACACACACACACACACACACACACACGCACACACACAGGCTCTCCAGTCAGCCCACTTACCTGTGCGATGGGAAGATGTCGGTGTTGAGTGATCCCTGGTACTTGTACTGCTGTACCCCTCCTGCCGGTTCCGGTTGTTCCAGCCAGCCACGTGGATGAAGGTGAAAACTTTGAAACGCTGAACCTGACGTAACGACAACATGGGTTTCGTCCGACCACCGTACCACCGTACCACCACCACCATCAGTCCTTCCGGCTGCTGGAACAGATCGGGCCACCCAGACTGTCGGTGCAGAACAGTAGTCCTGCATTTGGCATCCGCTTATCTCGACGAGAACTAAATAATAAGATAACACATTTTGCGAAGTTGGGCATGGTTTCCCAACTTCGGCATCAATTCCACTTGGGCTTCACGGCTCCAAGTGGACGACTTTGGAAAAACGGTAACCAGCAAGGAACACTGTTCTGGGCAGGCAGGTTCCGGCGCTAATAATCGTTGGCCAAGTGGTGGAATCACTCACCCTTCGTCTAGCGAATTACTTTACGGCCTTTTGCAGACATTCGAACGCTAATCACAACTTTGCAACTGGAGTTTTAAGATGCCACAGTCTAGTTGCACACTCTAACTCCCCATACATGACACCTAGTTCTTACCGCAGCGCTATCGGTCGCATAATGTTTTTGTTTTGGATTTGGATTTATAAGCTGTCTCGCGCAAAAGGATGAAAAAAAAAACACAGACCGATTTATATTCCACCCGAGCATATGCCAGTCGCACCTGACACCGGTTCCGCTTTCTTATTGGCGTCACCGTTCCGTGGGGGGGGGGGGGGGGGGGGGGTATCTCCACAGCTCATCGGCTATTCTACATGAAGTTGGGAGTTGTGATGATTTTTTTTATTGCACCAACCGTGAGTAACTTGTAACTTTTGCGAATGAAACTAGAAACAAAAAACAAATCCCCAAAAGTGAACAGATCGCGTACTACAGTGCTGTTTAGAGAAGCTTTTTTTGTTTGGTGGATATTTCTACCAAAGACATCTTCTGTCATCTGAACGTAAGGATCTGATGGCAGAACTGTTTTCCCTTTCTTCTCCTCCTGATCTCTCTCTCTCTCTCTCGTTCTCTTCCACACTCTCTCTCCGGCTGATTCGTTGGGTCATGTTGTCAAAAAATGGTCCACAGCTCCATCAGGCAGTAAAAAGCAAATATTCCAAACTGGCTGCAGCACCCGGTGAAGCAAAGGCAGCAGCACAGCAACAGCATGTGGCGCATCGTTATTGGAAGTGGCACAGATGTAATTAATGATTTTCGATTTCCATAAATATTTTACACCGCACACCGGCTGGTCGGTACAGCTCTGTTGGCTGGATGGGTCGGGTTTAGCAGGGCAGGGGCACGAAGGTGCTAACATTTTTCCGACTGCAGTTGAACTCAAGAAATGCGACGCTAGAAGACTACGGCACGAAGCGTGCAAAACTGCAGTTGATGGAGGTGCTACGACGAGATTCATGTTAGTGACAAGTTGATCATTTTTCAATTTGATGATTTCCTTCTCACTGTTTGAACGCAGCTTATGCTTAATTGTGGGATGCATGTGATATGTTTACTTTTAATCGTAAATTTCTTTTAATTATTTATTGCAAACTAATCAAATACTGTTAAATAAACGATCATAATAAAAGTTAAAAGTTGTAAAAAGTTAATACATAGTATACATTTAGGCGTAGTAGAATGGATCTACAGTGGTGTCAAAATAATAGAAATCACGTGGTTAGGAAATTTATTGCATACATTGAGGCGCAACATTCGTGCAAGGGTTACAATTAACTCTAATACGGTCAGGCCCGTTGTAACATAACGTTTTATTTTTTTATTCATAATGAACGGTTCGAACATTTTGTTTGTAACATTATAATTATATTTAATTAAACGAAAAGCTTCCCTACGCTTCCTTAAAAACATATTATTATATAATTATTAATTTCAAAAATAACATTTATTGTTACTTAGCATTAGTAATAAATTTGCTTATTTTCATAACTCAATCAATAAAAATTAAATGATAATTTTTAAATTGAATACTAAAAATTGATTTCTTTAAATAGTGTCGTAGGCTAATTTTGTGCGCCTGCATAGTATGCAATCGTTTGTACAACCACGCGGTGGACGCTTTCTAATATTTTTTTTTCCGCTGTTTACCTGTTTAAATCTGTTTAGTACATCGTAAAAAACTTGCATTACATGGCACTTACAGGTTCCACTGTATTTTAAAGAGGCTTTTCTTTTTGTCGTAATGATTTAACCGCAGTGAAGATGGTTTATTTCTTAAACACTGTTTGGAAAGTGTTACTTATTAATCGTTATAAACAAGTAAAAAAAATGAAAATGATGATCACATAGAATTATACTTGTAACGGCGAAATATACTATCCATTTTCTATTCGTTCAGTTTCAATCCCATTGGAAAATAGCATTTTATTGAGTCTAATCAATATTTTAAAACCGATTCCCACTAGCGTTTTGTCGTCGACTTGCTCGAGCAAAATTGAAGCCTAAGCGATTGTACACCGTCTGCTGCTGAAAGGTTTAGTATGCAACCGGCTGAAGGTGACCGGTTTTACAATAACCCCATCTGCTGTCCTCCTGCTGCTGTTTTTCTTTTTTGGGTCGCAACTTTCCACACCTGCAATGCTTCATTGCAGTAGTTTAGCCGGAATAAATTCCATGCCCGTAACGAACGCCCGTAAAACCCCGACGCCGGTCGAAACTTTACTTAATTGAATTTTAAAGAAAATTTATTTCACCCTTCCAATAACACAGTTTCGCCAAATAGTGGCGTGATTTGGCTACGGGACCATTGGAAGAAGGTTGAACGAAATTCGTCTTTTTCCCGGCGAGGTCCAGCCGGGAACGCTTCTGGCCCGGGAAGTTCATTCGTGTTGCAGCTGATTTGTTCCGTTGCTGTAAAGGAGGAAGTTTCAAGTAATTCTTCACCGTGCAGCGGATAGACTTCTTAACCAGTTTTAGTGTAGCTAAGCGCAAGCAGTGTTGCTCGATAGTGAATGGTATTGGGGAAAACATGGAGGTAAGCAAATATAATATTGTAATACCAGCAGGAAAATCGGGAGATGTGGAATCGATCACAGCGGTCGAAAGTTGACGATGAAAGTATAAGCTTTTTAATAAAATTGGAAATTCATATTGAAACATCAGTTGGGGCTTAAAATTTTGGAGTTAAATGTTGCACTAAACGGCAATAAATACTATTTATGTATATTTTTGTAGACGATAAAACATTATACAAATTTTAATTTTGAAAATACCACCGCTGCAATACAAGTAGAACATGATTAACAGTTTTCGTGTTTTTTTTGATATTGTTTTGCTTAATGTTCTACTTATCATACATTGACTGCAATGCAATTCATTCTTCATTCCCACACCCACCGGCACCATGACAAGGTAGAAATGAAAAATTGCGCCCGAATTGCGGCTAGACAAATCAATCAACGGCACGATTATGTGTATGATTTTTCCTACCCTACCCCGTCGCAAGATCAAACCTGCTGCGCCACGGTGCTTGCTCTTGCTTACAGCTACACAAAAAACCGCATGCAAACATAACCGCCGCTACACGCTACACAGTCAATGAAAAGGAACGGAATAGTACAAAAAAAAAAAACACAGCATCTCCACCAAGCACAGATGGTGATGGCTTCCGACCGGCTTTTGACATTATTAATTTTCAATAAAATCAATTACCGAACACATCAGCCACAGAGCAGATCGAAGACTGGGTGTATTTTCGAAATGTAATTATGTGCGGGAGATTTCCGTTACAACACCGAAACCCCGTGCGCCTTTGTGTGTGTGTGCGGTACGCGGCACAGGGCAGATGCATGGGTGTGCGTGGTTGTTTTCTCTCTTTTTTTATATCATTATTTTGCTATGCTGGCAGCACGATCGCCAGCACCATGCCAGATCCCATTAATGTATTTTCCACGCGGCCCTTTCCCGTGGTCGTTATACCTGTGTGTGTGTTTTTTTCGAGCGGAAGCGAACGTTTCGTTTTATGCTTTTGCAAAAGAAAATCTGTCGCTGACAGAGTGACAACTATGGCCAGCTGAAAATGGGATCCGATACCGAGGGCTTGGTGCTTCCGGCGCACCATCGCAATGGAACGTTCTTCTTTTCCATCATGGCACTTGTGCTGTTTGTGCGTTTTGGTGTATTTTAGTGTGCAAGATTATTGTAACGTTTGGTGCAGAAATTGGTTACAAACACAGGTGTAAATTGGGCCGTGTCAATCTCATCAGCATTTGCATGCATTCGAACGATGGTCGATGGTAGGTTGAGTTGATTAAAACTATTTGTTTTATAAATGAGACACAATCAACAAACAGTAACAAATGGGATAAAAATAGTTCCATATGAATTATTTTTAATTTTAAAATGTTTTCCATTAGAAGTTCTGACTAAATGTTATGATTTTAAACACATTTTTGATCATTTTATGATCCTATAGCGATGTTAACATAAAGTGATCTATCGAACGATCATAGCAAGCTGGTATGTTTTACTTCTGTAAACGAAAGCAACATTTACGGTAGGAACGATCTATCCCGCTATGCTTCCCATCTGTACAATCTGTAACCATTGGCTGATCGAAGGCATCACCGCGTTAAGATGTGGCCACCTGTATCACGAAACCTGCATCAGGAAGTTTGACAAGGGCTCCATATTACCTTGCTGGAAACAGGGCACTATACAGTTGATGAAGTGCAACGAATACTGGCGCATACCGGCTGCAAGGAGAAAAGCTGGCCTACATCCACGCCGCCGCATCTATCTCAACTATGACACGCAAAACTACAAGCAGGGCATACGTTTGCAACAACTGATGGATAAACTTGGCAATGTGGAAAAGGAACTGAGGACTTACGAAGAACTGCTGTTGGATGGGAAGTGTTCCGATTGTGGGCGAGCTACGGAGAATCGAACTAAGCTTAGGAGCGCAAAACGAAGCGTTGATGGTGCGTTTAAAGAATGAAACGGTTTAGGTTAAGAAGTCAGAAAAAATTGAGAACCATTTGCGAGCAAAGAATTTTTGTATATCGCAGATATTACGTGTATACGAAATTGAAATTACATAAAAGTCAAATATTTTGGCTCGCTTTTGTTTTGACATGGAAGAAGAAAATAAATTTGATTTTTATTTGAAGATGGCCACCTAGATGCAACACGTTTTGTAAATTAGTTATCCCAGTTACTATGCGTTGGCTGTGAGAACTCCATCGGAGAAGATATAATTTTCAAGATTGATTCTGGTCATCAAGTGTTGGAACAGGTCGTGTCTTTAAACCATTTAAAGAAACATAAATAAGCAGCAATGGAATGGCAAAACCGAAATTAAATGTCTAGGTGTTGTTCTATTAACTTTTAAAAATCAAATAGACAACGGAATACAGAATGCCATTAAAGCCTCGAGATCCTTGTATTGCTTCATAAATCCATAAATCCTTGTATTGCTTCAGGCATTCGTCATGAAACAGATACTCAAAGAATTCAAAAATATTGCGTATAGAACTACAATACCGCGCAACCAATATTGTAAACATTGGAATTGACTGTATGTTATATACTTAAGAAAATTTACTATACTATGCTATAGAACGATTTAAAGAGATCCAATAATACGCAAATTAATACTTTCCGAGGTTATCATTGAGGTGTTATAATATTTCATTTATTATATATGTGTGTAGCTCAAGGCGTCCATTCTGTGGACACAAACAAGAGTAACTAACCCGACCATAATGTTGTGTGCTGCTGCATTCCGCTGTAATGCGATAGCAAACCTAAGTTATCCCTCATTTCACCTCAGAGCCGTTATCTACTACCAGCATCAGTGGCGGTATTTGCGGTGCGCATCATCATTGCATTAGAAACCGTTTCAGCCAGCGTGCAAACGTAGGCAAAATTTCTCCCCCAAAAACAGCAGCTGCAGCGACAGCGTGCTGCAATTGCATCGTTTGATCATCGGTTCCTGAATCTACTCCCTCACGGTGCTGTTTGACAGTTGCGATTAACAGTGCCGACATTCGCCAAACCCGGTGTATTTCTAATTTAATTGAACTAACCGCCAACCCATCAAGCTGCGGGGAGTGTGGGGATGTAATTTCGCGACCACAATCCTTTGGATGCGTATTGGGATGGGGGGGCATCAGTGGATAGGTTGGCAGGCAAGATGTGGATGAGGATGCCCAAGTCTTGCCCGTGTGTTCCGTGCCCACTGTACGTTTACGTTTACCGGTCCAGCGAAATTGGATCTGGCTGTGATTTCCCGATCCGTACAGCCGAAAGGCTCCATCAGACGTACCATTTCTTCTGACGTCTTGTTGCGTGAGGTCCGCACCTTGGTTGCCTAGTTGCTTTCACCGCGTCTCGAGGTTGGTCCCGATGTGCTATGAGATGGGATTGTAGAGCTCCCTCAAGCATTGGAAGGATTGTTTCATCTTCCAATTCCAAGGCCCTTCCATACCCAACCGAGCAGCGAAGCGTCAAGCACTGCACGCCAGGAAGACTTCTACCGCAAGTACTTTTAGGGCGAGGAATTGGAGCAAGGCGGGCATGGGCATGTAGTGATGCACTTTTGTGAGTGACATCTTTGAAAGGTACACAGAGAGCGAGCGAGATCTTTGGATCTCGTCCGTTGTTGCAACGGGATTTGGTATACCATGCAAAAGGGTGCCTGGAGTGCTAATTTACCAACTGATATGTGGGATGTAAGCTGGGCTACATGCCCTGGTTAATGGTTACGATCCTAACGCATGCAGTTCTCAAGACTTTGGCCTTCTCGAAACAAATTTTGGGAAGCACTATAATAACGTACGGTCGCGTTACTACCACGACTAACGCAACAACAAACGTCGGAACCATCATTGGCATTGCATGCGTTCAATCTTGGTGGCACGATGAAGGCACGAAGGAGGAATCATTTGTTTGTTGCATCCTAGCAAGTACCAAGTATGATGTTATGGTTGGCTCGTTTACTGATGTAACATTAGACGTCATCAATTTGGATGAGGCTAAAGGCTTTATTGGGCATCGATCTAAGTGCAAAGGTCTAAAGGTCTAAAGTACGTCAATTGTTTCAATCGTTTGCTTTTAATGTTGTTAACTAAATTTATGTTTCGATATTTAAAAAGTTATACTGGTCAGTTTTAGTTATGTTTTGCATGAAGTTTTCAAGTTGCTTAAATTATTATTAAATTATTTTACGTATTATATTTTTTTTCTGTTTTTTCTGAATTATAATCGTGATATAATTTGGGAATGTCACGTAAAAGTGTCGAGGTGGCCAGTACACGCTCGGTTAGGTGTCCGTGGCCATTTGTGTATATTATTAATAATATTATAATGAACAAAACTCAGTTGTTAACGAGTGTTTGGGTAGTTTGCGAAACCAGTAAATTGAGATTAATTTAAGAATAAATTCGTCGAATGTCTCTGGCTATAATTTTAGTTCATAGTGTTTTCTAAGTACGCCCTTTGATTAGCAAGTATCTTTCAAATCAAAACTTACTGTAAATAGAGCTATCTAATTTCGACGGTATCTGAACTATCAACCAAAATGTTTTATTTACTGCACAAGAATTGCCGAAACTAGCTAACTATTACTAACTGTATAACACAGCAAATCCTAATATTCATGCTAATCACTCACAAATTTACACACCTGTATTTTCGCAACAGGGATCCATACCTAATCTTCGCCAGATATTCGTTTGCAGCTGACAGGATCGCTTCACGGGTGGCCTTTTCAAAGACTGCCTTTGATTTGAGGCTGTTTGATTGTTGACTAAACGTGACAGGGAAAAAGAGAAGCACTACAACACGAATGCTTTCGGCTAGCTTGAAGGTAAATACACGAACATTGGACGCTTTCAGTTACGCAGTGCAAGCTACTACAGAACTGTGTGACATTTTGTTAAAGGTGACATTTGTTGGATGAAGGAAGATTTGTTTGAGAATAAATGGTTTAGTTTGGGAAATTCTTCTACGAAATTATTTTATGACTGAATAAAATCATGAAATGTTGTTGTATTTTATTTATCACGTTCATAATCAATGCACGAATGTTTTATATTTCTCCTAATCCTACTCGTTGCAATGCGTGACTACTAAATGTCACATGTTGGATATACTTCTCGCTTGCGATATCAAGCCACTTCTAGTTTTGCATGAAATCGTTTGCAGTGTTCAAAGCGTTAATTTGTTTCTGTCACAACCAGCCGAGAAAAATCGGTGCTGCGCCAGACCAATGTCCAATGTGACGCTAGAAAATAGCTTTTATTTTGGCGGCGTCTGACTTTCCAACGTTTGGAAAAGTGTTTGAGCAAACGATACGTACATTCCGCGTATAAAACATTTCTCAAAATGTCTGCAGATGGATTAGATTCATGGTACAGTTTTAACGTATTTGTGACCATGTTACCACTTTTACACAAACGCAACCGAAGTTTTGACAGGTATAAATGAGAACAAATTGTAGGACATGTTGAGGATACTGGGAGTTGCAAGAATTGCTAATGGTTGGACGAAAAGAGCATTTTCTCTTAATTTTTGACTACATTTTACATATCAGTTACATTACGGTACTATACATAACATGTCTTGTTGTTGCTTTTCATGCACATCCAGCTTCCAAGGTCCTTATTTAATGTACGATTTTTTTTTGTTTTCCCAAGCACACACACACACATACAATCAAACATCTCGTCACAAAACGTGGCTTTTTGGGCACGGCTTTTTTTCTCTATTCTAGCCTCTTCATCCGGTACCGGTGCACTGGCGGGAGATTGATTTCATATCACTGCGCGCTGCTGGAGCCGATCTTTGCCGATAGCTTTCGGCAGCCGGTTTAACGGCAGTAG
>STHB01018138.1:0-12374 GCA_018908115.1 Anopheles rivulorum
CGGATGTTTAGTTTTCCCAATTTTGTTTGTTCGTTTACCTTATCTCATAGATCCTGCGACATTTTGTTTTGTTGGTGTTGGTGTGTTGTGGTGGTGTAGCAGTTGTTGACTGCTGCGAGAAACTTTCGGGAGATGTTGATGCGCGTTGCTGGTGTAGTACAACACTTCTTATCAAAACAACACTAGCACTGGTGCACACACTAACCTAACCGTTGGTTTTCGTGAGTCAAATCAATAAGAAACAAATATTTGAAAATGTAAAAAAAGGCGTTTAAAATGATTTAAAAATTATGAAGTAGAAAAAGAAGATGTACCAATACAAATGTTTCACTTGTGCAAAATGTATAAAACTCTTCAAATTATTTAATTTAACCACTTATCTATTTATTATGTTTCATAAAGGTTTTCCTGTTTTCTTAATCTCCCTCTTTCTTTCTCACTCTCATTCACTAACAATTCACGATGGTTCTTTGTTTCTATTCTACTTTCCGATTTACATCTTGGCGAGATCATTTCTTTGCATCATTTCCATACTTGCACCAATATTTTACAGCACCGTAAACGCTACACAAAACCCGTGAGAGTAGATACAGCACTAGGAAAGAAAAGAAACGCACTCGTTGCTATCTCGCTCCGGTCGCTCATTCGAGATAGATCATGGCAACGCTCTCACTCTTGCCACTCGTAACAGAATCGACGGACGCGGGATGAAAACATCCGCGAAACGAACCATCCTGTCCTTTCCCAAAAAACGGAACCGGAACACTTGCACAGCCCATCTTGACATGGGGACCAGACCCGAGATCTGCTTCCTAGCTTCCCATGCGGTCGGAAATGTTTGTTGCGTACAGGTGTGGGATAAAACCTTCTCACCAGCATCAGGTTTCCTGCTGGTTATCGATTTAAGGTAAAGGAGTTTTTATTACTTCCTCAAGGTTTTTGCACAGGAAAAGAAGCACTCACAGTGGCCCGTGTGTTTCTCTTGTTTGCGCAATCGATCACACACACACATAAACACATACAGACGCAGACGGAAAAAGGATTCCGACACGCGTCGGATGAGCGTTGTGAAAACACTTTGCCAGGATATTCCGATAAATAGTACACCGAAAAGCGTGTGTACAATTTTACCTGAATCACATGAGTAGGGCGTATTTTGCACTAGCCTTTAAGCGCTTTAAGAACGTTTTTTTTTTTGATGATTAAATTATCCTTTCATCGACTGCTTTCGACGAACATGGTGAAGGTGATTTGTTTGGCAAGCGGGGTTAGTTCTAACAACACTGGTTTCCTTCACTGTGCACCATAAAAATTGATTTCTGGTGGGCATTTTACCGGAATTGCTTTTCACACGGCCACACACGCACGCACGCTTTTCCTCGGGCACGGGCGCAAGAGGGTTTTTTGGTTTTATTTCGCGTACCAACGCGACGCCACACAACGGGACACGATTGTTTCAACGCGTTTCGGCGTTGGGTTCCTGTCGCGTTCCTTTCGGCAAGATGGAACACTCACGTGAAAACACACCCACAAACCCCACTAGCAGCCCCATAACAGCTAGCTGGTGATATAATTGGTTGTTTTTCCTCCGAACGAGTTCGCGTACCGTTGCGTAAAGATGCTTTTTTTTTCGCCCGTCAAAAAACGCGAGACGAACGCAAACGTTGTTTCCTTTCCTTTACGAGTTCGATGTCGCTCCTGTTGGTAGAGGCGGCGTGTACATGTGTACGTACACAGGGGGAAAGGATATGACCGAGTGGTGTGTAAAGGGGCAATCGCGCATCTGTATGTATGTGTGTGATTGGTGGTGGTTTTTCGTACAGCACACATACACACTATCGTAGCGTTAGTCTTCGGGAGCTTGAGGGAAGCTGAAGGCGATTGTCAACATGCGGTTTTAGGGGGTGGATTGGCAAAGAAAGAAGGAATCCTTGCTACTACATGCTCGGAGTGTGTGACGCATCCATAAGATGCACGTGTTTGGTGGAAAGGAAATTGCAATGCGAATAAACGCTTCGAAATAAGTTAAAAAGATATGTTTGCTGTCGATGAAAAAGTCAAAGTCCTTTTTTCATTCATTCAACCCGCTAAGCTTCCTTCACATCTCTAAGTAGAAGGTTTTCCTCCTTTCAACCATTCACTGAATGTGTGTGTGAGTGTGTGTGGAAAGTAGGCTTTTCAAGATTGGTGGCTATGTGTGCGTCCAACGGCTCTGTGCTGGTATTTGTGCAATCTGCACGTAAATTTCCACACATTTGCGCATGCGGAAAATGCAGCGCCCCTTTACGGGGTGGTGGATATAGGCAGGGTACAGCAAAGGGCACCGAACATTGAACTGAAGCTGACAGCGCTGGGATGTCATAATTTGACAGCGAAAAAGCAACGTGCCGTGCCCTAACAGAGCTTTCCGTTAGGGGTTGTTTTATACGTCCAGAAAAGGCTTTTCAACGTGCCATGTTGATGGAGCTTTTGAGTTGAACGTTAGCCGAGACAAGAACCATCGATTAAGGATAATAGCAGAATAAAAAGCGTGTTTCATTCTTTTATTACCAAAAAACCCATTTTCAAGACAAACAGCTTTTATCCGAACAGGTTTAGTTTTTTTTTTAAAGATTTTTTTTTTGATAATTTTTATTGGGGTCAGTGTAATGAATTAATAAATAACTTACGGAAAAACTACGATTACAGTGCATTAAAATGATTGGAAACCTAATTATTTCTGTTCAATTGTTTTCAACTTCTTTTCATGAATAATTAAAATTGTTAAATTGCAAAAGAAAAAATCAAAATTAGGTTTTGCTCTGCACGGGACGCAAGTGCCGAACAAAATTCGAACAAATTTAATGATTTTCTACCCCCTGAAATGGAACTTTTTCACCCTTGTCGTTTACGTTTATGAATGTTTATTTTGTGCTGTGTTTGCTTTTAATCAAATCAAATGATTGAACGCAGCTCGTATGTGTTCGGATTGGTGGTGCATAGCGAGGGAAGCCTAAGAACGGTCGAACGTAAACGAATAAATTTCGAAGAAATATCTACACCATTGATCAAAGTTACAGCAATGTGCATAATATAATTATAATATGTTTAATCTATAATGCATTAAATGACGGGTAAATATTTTTTTTTGTTGGTTGATTGAGTAGACTTCTTACCTTGTCTTCAGCTTCATCGGCTCGTTCTTCAGCTTCGATAACGCGCTGCTCCAGTTCGGAGAGCTATAAATAAAAAGAAAAGGAAAATAAAATGTCAGTTTTTATATTAATTCACCACAAAAC
This sequence comes from Anopheles rivulorum, assembly GCA_018908115.1. NCBI lineage: Eukaryota > Metazoa > Arthropoda > Insecta > Diptera > Culicidae > Anopheles > Anopheles rivulorum. Next base: position 3,279 of record STHB01018138.1, read on the forward strand.
GTAATCTTTTTCCCTAGTAAAGGATTTTTTAATGGTAACGGCATGGTTCTGGGTGAGTATTATTGCGACCTAGTGTGTCTCGGATAAGAGGCGATGTTTTTCCTCAAAGTACAAACTCTGACGGATAGATGGCGCTAGCGTCGCAAACATTCAACGATGTGTTAGCCATTTTTCGATGAACTAAGGTTGCACGAACATCTCCATTTCGTGCTCCTTTATATCAGGTTAAAATAAATCATATGCAATTATATTATTAAGAGTAAAATAACGATTAATGGAAACTTTCATTTTCTATTTCATCTTCAACATAGAGTTTAAAAAAGTCACTTTCAAATCTGCGTATCTAGGCCATCGTATTTCATATTCCCACAGTTGTCTGTAAATTAAGTGATAGCGAAGTTTGTGCAAGCACGATATCCCGAAACACTCGAGAGATTTGTCAATTTACGAACTTCGATGGCATCGACTTTAGCGCTTGGCTCGCTTCTATAATGAGCAATCTCGATGCCGTTCTTTGTCGGACGCCTGGACCAACAGTCCATTACCTACCGCCGGAACGACTTCTCCATCGACCGCCAACAGCCAGTTGTTGATGATGGCAATTAGTGCTAATTAAAATTTCGTTTCGAGAAACGAAATTTACCCTTGCGCCGGGGAATATTTTCGGCTACAGCGATTCCTATTCAACAATCGCATCAAACGACTGGCAGAATGCACCGGAACCCTATGGAGAACGGAAAGCCTTCCTTCATCAACACGGCAGCACTTGGGCGATTTAGTAAAGCGAGCAGCGTTAACGAACGTTTCAGAGTCAAATGAGACGCAAAAGCCACACGGATCGCCTGTGAGAAAATACAAACTAATGATCATGGTACCGGGACACTTTCGGCTCTCAAATGCCACACACAAACACTGCCGGCTCGAGTGCCTTATGCTTGGGATTTTCATCGGGATACACAGTGGAAACCATTGGCTTCCAACGAAATAGGGCGACGAAAAAACAAAACGTGGGCGAAACTAGGAACGATCGTCATTAAAGTGTGGGACAGCGTGAAAAAACGTGTCCGAAAAACGTCGGGAATGATTTAATAAAATGCGCCTTGTACGGGGAGATGTGGTTTGCAAAGAAATGTCTACAAATGAGGCAAGCTCTGTCGGGTGAACGGATTGTGGCTTTGAGCGTAATTAAAAAATGGCTTCACGGACGGGACTATTAGTGCTCGGATTCAAGCATTCCAGTGTGGGTAAATCCGGCCATCGAATTAATCATGGGATTAGGGTAAGGTATTGGTTTTTTAATGTACAAAATAGCCATTTGATAGAATAGGTGCAGGTCGCATGACTTGCTTAAGATGATGGAATTTTTATTTAAAAGAAAACTGATGAAATTATTACTATTTTATATATTCTTTAAAAGTTTTCATACTTAAAACACAGTAAAGCACATTTGAAGCACAATTTTCATTACGTAAAGATTGGTTTTATCGCGTTCTTCCGGTCTTTGGCGTACATCAATTTTCCGGTACTTTGAATTTGCGGTCAACAGGTAGCAATCCGTCCCGGTAAACACGGCCCAGTTTGCAAACCGGCCAAAGCAACGAAACGCCCAACAAACTAACAGCTGCCGGGCATTGTACCGGGTGCTGCTGTAAGCGTGGCGAAGTTAGGAAATGTAATTATTTAGAGCTCACTTTTTCCAGCACCGGCCAGCACAAATCGTTTGCTTGCTGTTGGAAAATGTTTCCAACGGTTTTTATTTCACCACCTTGAGCAAATATACTGTGTTTTTTTTGGTAGCTGTTAAAGCAAACAGCTTGAAAATGGTGGGAACGAGCGACAGCATATCGCACCGAAGCGATATCCGCTACTAAGCCTGCTTAAGTGAAAGCATTTCCGGTTTATCGAACGGGAAAATCGATCGATTTTCTACGGAAAATACTGCAACCATTTGTAGCCGAATCGGGCAGAGAAGTAGGTAAAATCGCTTGAAGGGAACGTGTGTGGTTGAGAAAAATCTGAACGCTTACGGTGAGCGGGAAAACTTCGTACCCGTAACCAAGGTCTAATTCAATCAACCGATAATTTAATGATCGTTCGTTTAAAAAAAAACCTAGGGAGAAAGAATGTGCGAAAAAATCACCCTTAGTTGTAGCGGGTAGGTAGCGAGCACTTTCCTGCCCCATGGAAAGCAAACAGGGGCTAGGGCTAGGACATTCAGTAACTTTCGGAGAATGATTGAGCTTAACTGTGATGGAAAGGTGTGGCATCGAAAAGCAAGCAATAGAAAGGACACCTTAATCATGTAAAGATGACTGATGATATTTGGGACATAAAAACTTTATTAACGAATAGAAAGAAAGAGATTCAAAATTTTAAACGAACCGTTAAAGGACTGATAATTAAGCGTGTGCTACTTCGTTCTTTGAAATGTTAATGCTTCGCAAAAATAAATTATAGACAAAAGGTACAAATCTTATTCAACCTACGTTCTTTGTAATTCGGTAACATACAATAATGGGATAATAAAAATTCACTTACTTCAACTAGACATATAAATGTCTTTACATTGGGATGCTAAGGATTGTATAGCTTAATTCAACGTTAGTAGCTTGTTGAATTGACTTTAAGTTTCTTTAAAATACGCTCAACTCAAACTCAAAGACATGTCTGACATGAAGACATGATTTGTGCCGTGATATTGACCATGTCATGTGTACGATTGACTACGAGTATGTGCAGTTTCTGTTTCACTTCGGCAAAGTAAATGGAATCTCATCTCGTAAAATCATCTTTCTTATACTGTAAGTTGTATGTTGGGACCAATTCCCCTTTCGATTAGCTCTTATTGTTTTATGACTTTGCTCGGTGGTGTTCTAATTTCGATTACAACTTTATTTTTAATATTAGTGCGTATCACTACCAATCGTGGATTACCGAATCTACCCGAAGCTTCTCGAATTCGGGAATGTTTCGGGTCCATAGATACAAATTCTATTTGTCATTCGTTTCGCTACAATTTCGAACTAACATTGTATGTGTTTTTTGTCATGTAATTTGTTATCAATTGCTTGTTAACTTTTGTTTACTGTAAGCTAATTTAGTAGTGTAATGTTTAGATTAAATATATTGTAATTATATATTGGATGATAAGAATATCCATTTGACATTTTCAATTATTACAAAATAGCGATCATGTACAGATAAAAAGAAGCATTTTGTTGTTGAAGTTTTGTTAGTGTTTTGCCAATAAAATAAAATAAAACCTCTTTAAAAATAGAAACCTATAACATGTGCTAATAATGTATGAAACATGCAGACTGTTTGTATTTCCTTATACTAAATAAAAAATCAAAATTCATGGACAATAAATATCAAACTATATTGGGCGGCTCGGTGGTGTATTTGGAAACGGCGCTAGTCCCTACCACGACCGGACCGGGTTCAAATCCCATCCGGACCGTTCCCCCGTAGTGAGCACTGACTATGCAACTACGTGGTATCTAATAGTCTAGTAAGCCATTTGATGGCCGGCATGACCTGGTAGGTCGTTAAGCCAAAGAGAGAGAAATATCAAACTATAGAGACATAATCTTTAGCTTCGACGTTCCATCATTATTCATTAATGTGTATGAGACAAATCGAATCTCGAATACATAAGTCCCCTGTTCTAACACAGATCGTAATGTCCATAAAAAGTGCAAATCAAATTTTATTTTATTTTTAATTTTTAAAAATTATACTCTTTTGTACAAGAGCATGCGGGAAATGATTGATTTCTTTGCATTACTTTTGCTCTGATGGAATACGATAAATCCACGAAAGTATCCCCCCCCCTCAAATCGATTTTGGCATGAACGCAAACTTTACCCAAGAGAAGGAATAATTCCACAACGATCCAGAACGCGGAACAACGAAAACGTTTCCTCCTTACGGCCAACGGCCTGCTCCACAACTCAAAACTCCAACTCAGTTACAATTCGGTTGCGATACAGTGTTGTACCAGCAGGGTTGTTCTTTTATTTGCTCGGGCGCTTATTTTCCATTTCGCTAACAAGCCCTACGGTTGGCAGGCAGTGTGGTGGTAAGCTGCCAACACAATTCGGTTATGAGTGAAACGAAAACAATGTTTAAATGAATGCCCTACAGAGAAAAAGCCTCAACCTCGCCTTCCAGAAAAAAGGGGCATCGTTATGTAGGTGTGTGTGTGTTGGTATATCATTAAGGAAGGCATTCCGTGGGCGATACGATTTGTGCCCGGGAACGCGCCCGTTTGCTGGAAGCTGGGTGCCAAACCAGCGATAAAAAGCGTTAAAGAACACCGACTCTGCCCGTTGGTGAAAATCTATTTTGATAAATGTTTTCCCTTCCGTTTTTAGAGGTGGACGGGCATGGGAAAAAAGTGGCATGCCGGTGAGCAGGCTGGTGGTATGAAAAATCTTCTCGATGGTACGTACGTAAAGCCCATTTTTCCTATTTATTTTTGCGCCCTGTAGTAGAACTGACACAGTACGGTAGGACGCATCATACCGATTCGTTTTGTCGGTGCGTGAGAAAGCCACCCGTCGGAGGAGCGGCATCCTAAGTAATGGCAATACGAACCATCCACGAGAAGGAAACCCATTTTCAAGCACCGCACCGCATTTTGCACCTATGGGCGCGGGACAAGCTGACAAGATGATGGATGAACGACATTGACGCAAGACAAAAGCCCACCCGATGATTGTTGTTGCCGCGTAGTGTACGAAAAACAGAACCTTGTGCTGTACGCGTTGAAGGTTGGTTACGTTGGAGTGTCTTTTGTGTAGGGCGTGCTCTAGTGTACCAGGTTCCATGTCATGCCCCTTTTCATTGCGTGGTACATACAGCTAGAACTGAATCCAATTTTCGTTAAGTAAACACGGAAGCAGTTAATAACGGGAGGGAAAACAACGAAAATGGGTTGAAGTTACTTTACTCCAGAGTAAGTATTTATAGATGTGTAGTTTTTAAAGCTGTACGAAGAAAATATTGCTAGCAAGTAGTAAGCATATAATTTGATAGAACATGTTTAAAATTATAGTAAATAAATACAAATTATAGCCATTACATCCTGGTTGTTCCGTACGAGTGAAAAATGCAATAAATAAATATAAATGTGCTTCTACAACGAGCGATATTTATGCAGTTGACAAAAGTTTCAAAAGGTAAATTCTGACAATAATAGTCTTTAATTATAGAAACTCTTTAAAAAAAAAATCACTATTTAAATTAAAATAGATAGAAAATACAAATATTTAAAAAAAAGACTTCTTTATTAATTTACAATATTACCAGAGTATCAAGTAACGTACCTTTGCGTTCATTATTTAAACATAAATAAGCAGTAAATTATGAATGAACTCGGTGGTAAAGTTAAACTTAACCAATTGTATTGAAAAGCATTAAAAACCTCTCGTACCATAAATTACGGATGCTCTCCATACGAATAACAGAATATAAATGCTTCTGTTCTAATTAAGTTATTCCCAGGAGAAAGTTCACTCGTTCATCTGAAAACTTCAACAAGTGGTCGGAAAATTATCATCCAACGTGAAAGAAAGCAGAGGTATAAAAAAAAACAGCAGCAAACTTCCTATCCTACTGTGAGCAAAACCATCATCCTTGCAATGCTATTCATCGTTTTAGCATCATTCTTGTTGCTGTGGGCAACGTGGACGAGACGTGCGTAAAGAATGTGTATGTGTGAGAGAGAGAGAGGGAGGGAGAGATTGAAAGAAAGGTAGCCACCCCAGCCTACCCGTACTGTAGTCTGACGAAAGAACTGATGCAACCATAGCAACCGTTGCTCGGGTGATATTTTCCTACTTTTTCCCCAGTAATCGAGACACTCAATCCTTGGCAGGCATTAGGGGTGAAGGAGCATTTTTATTCTGCAAGGTGGAAAATTCTTTCGTGTTGCAGCATTTTCTTGTACGCTCTGGTTTGCTGTGTTTATTCCCATTTCCATTCCTCCCCATTTACAACGCTGAAATCAAACAAGAACAAGCTACAATTTGATAAATTTAATTCACTTGGTGTCTGTTTGCGATCTCTTCCGCACAAGAAGAAGCAAAAAAAAAGAAAAGAAAAACTCCCCCAGCACGCACAGGGAAACGGAAGCACAGCCACACACTCTTCTCTTGTTCATGTGTCAGCACCGGTTTGTTCCCATAAAGATGCTTCGCCCTTAATTTTTCCGTTCACAACAAGGGTGACGCACGGGGTGTGTGGATCGAAACTTCAAGTGCTGCTTGCTGCAGGGTGTACCGTGACGAGACCTTTTGTTGTGGTAAGCTGTTGTGCCTGCCGTGGGAGTTTTGGTTCCCATCGCCAAGGATACTCAACGCGGGATGAGCACAATCAGCCTAACGAGGGCAGGTGAATCTATTTCCATTCGAATCCGAACCGGTAGCCCGAATGAAATGAAACACCGGGCGTCTCCATGCGATTGGAAATGCTTTGCCTCTTTGTCGCTGTGCGTGTGAAACCACTGCCGCCGGTGGATGATGGTGAAGAATCACTCAAGAAGCTGTTGTTAAACGTGACCAGGTGCGGAACGTGAGTGTGCGGAAAATAAGAACATGCTCGAAGGTAGCGCAAAGGACACACTCTAAGGACGAAGGATATTCGCAGAATAAAAAACCACCGTTCAACCGTTCTTTGTGTGTTACGCTTTTGTTGTGGCGTAGAGGCGTAAAAAATCGGCCTATTATTCGGCTATTGATTGTCGGTTCAGGTTCAACCGCTCGTCGAGTGCGCGGTACTCGCGACGGAACGGGTGGATTGATTTTTCGCAGATTTTTCTTCGCTTACGATGGTGCAACGTGCCGCGCCTAATAGGGGAAGGAATCGAATTTTATCTACCATCAAATTTTATTGTACCCGCAGACACTGGCTTTTTTCCCGGTCTGCCAGGGAACCGTGACTAAACGAGGCACGAAGGGAAAAATTGGGCACGAGGGTCTGTTTTTGGGTGGACAAACAAATTCTGTCCGAAGTGAAGGTGGCGAAAATATGCTGATGCGTTGAGCAATTTCGGTGGCTTTTGTCAACGTCGGCCGCATTTGTTGATATTGATTGGTCGAGCGCAATTCGTCGCGCTGGCGAAACACATTTGCTCGTTCGTTGGTTGTTGTGTATTATACTGGTTTGAAGACGTTCAATTAAAATGGGCTGGAAGGACTATTTCCAAGAAACGTTTAATTTTTTCATGCTACAAACACACAAAGCTTATAAGCGTTTAAAATGCCTTTTGGTATAAATAAATGCAGTTTTATGGTAATAAGAAAGAAAGGAGTACCCGTTCATCCAGTGACAGCTATCATATAACCACTTAAATATGTGTAATTTGAATCGATATTATGAAACAAGAAAAATTTTACATTATGTTTAGGAATGCTTATTAACAAGAAACATAAATGGATTGTACATTGGTTAAAAATGCTCTTTCGATTAATGTAAAAATCTTCTAAAGCTTGATATAACCTTCTTCACGTGGATGTTGAGACTTTATTAAATGATTGTTTTATAAATAATAAAAACTAAATAAATAAAATAGAGGCAAGCGCATATTAACTACAATATAGACAATATGGAACAATGTGGAACAATGTAAGGAGTTTGCTTATAGAGCGTGTACCTGTGCGTGACCCATTTCTGATACTTCACGCTCAACAAAGGCCGTTGCACCCAAACATGGCGGCGAATTTCCATGAGATTACCCTTTTCTTAGAATTTGGAGTACCAGCAGTACAGTATGCTCCGATGTGACCCAATTTTCCAAAACCCTACATTCCAATAAGGATGGCTCGATTTGCTCCCCCCCCCCTCCCAGAAGACCTACACCAACCATGACGATGCACTTTCGAACACAATTACGGCGCGTTGTCGCGTTTCCCTTCCGGTGTTGCGATGCATGTAACGCCTCATGTAACGCCATTTATGCCGACACCCATACAGCACGGACGTTTGTGCACACCATTGTTGGGCATGTTGACATTGGGAAAGAACTTGGAATAGCTCGCGCACATGTGGCTTACCATGGGACACACACTAGAGCGGTTGGTACAGTTCTTTTTGCTTAAAGCTACTTTCCCTACGGGGATGGGTGAATGTTTCGCGAATCTTTAGTAGCGATTTTGATATGGTTCAGGAAAATTGCTGTTACAAGACAAACATGGCCCTACTTACACGCTTAAAAGCAATCTACAGACACACACATACACACACACACGCATATGGAGGAAAATGCAACCAGCGTGGCAATGGTATGTATTGTGTGCAACGTCATGCTTGAAGGGATGTAACGTTGTAAGACGTTGTAGACGTGAACAAGAATCAGTGGCAACAGAAGAAAAAATTTGCCGTCTTTGTTCGCATGTTCTTACATGGAAAATGAGGTTACGGGACGGTGACAAATTTTGCAGAAAGACAAATTTTGCAGAAAGACAAATTTCTTTACACTTTATTTTCCATTTTAAAATGCTGTTCGTGTGACTGGAAAGGAAAGGTTGGTTTGTATTGAAACATACAATGTTGTGGTTTGAATCAGATTTTATACGGTTTGTGTAAGAAATTTTAAAAACAAACAGAAGGAACAAAGCTACGGTGCGTGGTGGGAGCATAACTATTTCCAAAACGCAACAAAACTTTCACCGCAATAGCTGGTTTTCCGAGCAGGTTAACACCGATGATGATTGTTGAAACAATAAAATAATTTCAGACTTTTCCAACTGTGACATGTTTCGGTTTACCGTTTCGGTGCTGCGGGAAATCAGACGGAAAGTGGTTGATGGTTTCCACTGCCATGCGTGCACTCGAGACTCATTTCCCAGGATGCGCTTCCCGGGGTACGACAACGGAACGGTTCCGTGAGCTCATGCATATTTTATCCAATAAAAACAAAGCGCTACTCATCCGTCTTACCCGTAAGGCGAAACAGGGCGGAACAACGGTGGCTGGCTGGGTGGTTGGTTCGGTTTGAAAGAAGAATCAAGAAACAGCTCCGATTTGGATGAGCCGGGATCGGGAATGAATGTTGTGCAGAGGGATAGGTAGGGCGGACGGACAAACAAGTGC
>STHB01018153.1:0-12370 GCA_018908115.1 Anopheles rivulorum
CCTGGCGGTTGTTCGGATCGATGGTCTCCAGACGCTTAGCAATACGCTCGAAAACGGCATCGGACTTGAGGGCCATGGCGATGTTGTTGGTGTGTTTGTAGGCTGCGGTTAGCTTTAAAGAGTCACATCATGGGCACATCAGTAACTAATCTCGTATGTCACTAAACTAATATACAGCACGTCAGCACAGAAAAATCTGGTTCTGTCGGTCACTGTCACTGTACCAAAAGGCGTAGGGCTGGCGAATCAGAGAGCGGCACAATTGCCGCAAGTGCACACGCAATACTTACCGAAAACTGACGGACACTGGGCGGTGGACAGTACCAAACTGATGAACATGACGCTGACGAACGTTCCTATTTAAACACAACCCATCGCAACGTGGACGAAATGCTGTGTGTAGGTAGCCCGAGATAGTAGAACATGGGCCGTGGCCATGTGGGGTGCGTGTGGAGAAATGCGCGTTATCACAAAGGGCAAACCACGAAGAGGATCTGTACCGGGGATCCGAACCAAACCGGGGAAGCGAAGGCTTAATTCGATAGATTAGACTGCACAATGGGGCGATGTATCGTCCGGTGTTCGGGGAGGAACAGGTCGGTCAAGTCCAGGGAACCATCGGTAGCTTCGGCAATGTGCGTCAGTGTGCGAAATATGACGATACATTCACCGATGATCTTCGACCTTTTGCGGGAAGTTGCTTTTGAATGTGTGCGAGGTATATGTGTTCGGCCACGTTACTTAGTAACCGGGGGACTTGTTACTCGTCTGGTAGAAAAGAATACTTACACAAGTTGGAATTTAGATATTCTATGGTTTTGCTAAATTGTTCCATATATTCCGGGTTTTATTTAATTCTTCATATGCTGATGGAACTAAAGAGAGATGAGCAACCCTCACTCTGATCTGAATGACTCATAACAGAATAGTTAATCAATCCTCCAATCCAATCGAGGGATTCTTTAGCAACTACTTTACAAACCGAATTCCAATGATCTGGTTATGTTCTGAGGTCCTGTATCCGATCAATAGCAGGATGAAGCTGTCGCACCACCGTCTCGACACTATTGTTTGGTAAGTAAACTGTGCATTTATAGTGCACATTACTTCATTTATTCCAACTAATATATCTTACTAATATTAAAACATATACACAATCCTTCACAGTTGATGCACTCTTCATTTTATTGTTCGTAAAACATTATTCTTATTTAATGATCTGATCTGATCTCTACACCGATAAGCCGCCAAGATACTAGTACGTTAGTGCAAAATAAAAAAAAAGCAAAATGTAGCAACAAAAAAAAACGCAGCCGCCATATAATATCGCTGATTCAGACTAAGGTGTGGGACCATAAATCAAAATCAAAAGTCTGCCGCAACACGATAACAAACTAATGTGCAGTAAGTGCGCTTGCTGAAATCCGGTTAGATGTATCAGCCATTTTAACTGGATTTTGCTTTCCGTTTTTTTTTCTTCTAAATTGATCACCTTTGTTCTACTATCAGTTTGGTGTATTAATGTGTTATTAAAATATGGTACCTTTTGCACCAAAGAGAGATCTCTTTTTCAAATTGAAGATCAAATATAATTTCGTCTGAAGGAACATTAATCCATTGAGGTGTTGATCCTTAAGCAACTGGTTTCACTTTACCCCGCCACGATAAGATAAGTGCAAAGCGTAAGAAGTAAAAACTGACTCCAAGTAAGTAAACTCTAATCATCTATCCCCGTAGCGAGCGCGTTGGTGGAAATTAATTATCTTTTCAATCGTATCGCTACTGATTTGGCATGTTTCTAGTCTTTGCTGCTGGTTGCATTTACTTATCACGCTCCAGTGTAACTGCATCGTTCGCAACGTACTCCACACAATCATGCTATAGGCACCAACTCCAAGCATTACTCAGCTTGTGCAGCCAACACTCGTTCGATACGAAAATTACAGATACCGGCACAATCGGCAACAGTTTATCAGCGGTGCACTAAGCGCGCTTGGGGTTTGAACCTACTGCTACGCAGATAAACGTTTCTGTACGTTGGGTTCAGTTTTAATTTTTTTGGGAACTGCCATTTATTTACAACCACACAACCCATACAGGCTTCCCCCAAGCCGGTGGGATTAATGTATGGATTCGTACTTTGATCGGCGTTTTGTATTTATTGCTTTTGTTTGCATCTTCGTTAGACACTGCAGACTAATGGTTAATGACTAATAAATCTCCAGTCAAGCTCAACCGTTTTACATGACAATGAAACTGCAATTATGGACAATATCTTATTATCTTCCATACCAATCCCAATCACGACCTGGTAATGGTTGCTGGTTCGATGCAGCCGGAACCTGTTAAAGAAACACAACTCTAGCTCTTGAACATTCGATTCTAGCTGCATTAACAACCCTTGGGAAGTAATCTCAAACACTACATGTAGAAGCTGTTAAACCATAAATCTATCACCAATGGTAAATTACAGCAAAGATTACTTTAATTATGATATCGATCTTTGATTGCACCTATCGTATGCTTATTTAGTAAATGCGTTATCACCATCGATTGATTGATTAGTGTAAGTCTTATTTATCGCTGTATGGGAGCTGTTTACCGAAAAGATGCTCACTCATGTGTTACGCAATGTAAGTATTGCTCGATTAAAGCTGCGTGTGCGATTATTATCACTATTGAATTAATATTGACAGAAGTAAATAGTTTTGAAGATGTTGTAAGGATTAGCTTTTACTTTCAATGCGTCTTTTTTTGGTAAATCGATAAGGGTTGTGATTATCGTTATAACTACTTGAATTAAATCGATTTAATAAGTAGTTAACACCCTTTTGGTACATTATTCTGATATCTATAATTATATATTTGATGTAATATAAAAACCCACTAATGCATACAGTCTCCAATTCAAAATTTCCTATCGTCCAAGCGGTTTTCTGTTTGTCTAAAAAAAATCTATAAGTACTACGAGAGCAAACATGAGTATATTTGAAAACTATACTTTCGCTTCTAGTTAATAGATGGCGCTAATGTTTGCACGGTGAGATATTGTTCACACAAAATACTTCTCACAACGTGAAGAGTTTATTTTAACCCTTAAAATCCAAGTAAAAGTTTTTTGTATACTACTATTGTTTGAATAGTATACAAAAACAAATATGAATATTTATTTTAGTTTATTTTTACATACAGTTTTGTTCTGTTGATATTTGCAAAATGAAAACTTAGAAAACAAATACAAAGTTTGTTTGGGTAACTTGCATGTTAATTATGGCATTACTTAACCAACTGTGCTTGTGTGTACGTGCGATTGTTTCCGCAACTGTACATTCAGCTTCGATTCACTACCGCCATCTGTCGGATTTCCCAAGACACCAACCATTGGACACACAAAAAAACCCCGCATATAGCCGTATCTCATCTACAAGCTGCACCGTCATTTCAGTTCGATACGGCCAGCGCTCTCGCGCACTTCGGTTTTCTTGTGTGTGATTTGAATTCGCTTTGGAATTTCTTCATGTTGCGATAAGTTCGCCCGACAATGATTTAATAATCATTGCGGTGTTTAGTGTAAGTAAGTTTCGGGAAGTAAGTGTAAGATGTTCCACGGTAGACGGGCAGTTGTGTTTTGCAGAAACAAAGCCAAAAATGGTGTTTTATTATGGCAAGAAAACGTATATTTAAAAAAAAGAGACAACAAGTGAAAAGTGAAAGCAGAACACTAACAACGACGCACGGCGTTTGCCTTTCGACAAAGATCGAGAACCGGTGCAAACAATGCGGTTCGATTGTGAACGACGCATTACGTGACGCGTGTCACAGTTTTCGTTTATAACGTGTTCCAAAAAGAAGCAATACATAAAAAAAACAACTGCTCCACGCCAACCATTTGCCACCCCAAAAAGAAGGGTTGAACAGGGATGGTGGCCGGTGGGGCTGTTCATGCACGACAACCTGTTGGCGGTGGTTTTTGTTTGTTGTCATCTTCGTATCTCATCCACTACGCCATAGAGCTGCGCGTGATCGTGATCGGGAACTACACACATACGCATACAAGCGAACTATTCCGATCGTAACGACCGTACAGTGTGTTGGAATTAGTATGGTGGTGTTGTTAAATAGCGATAGCGATTAAGGGCCAAAAAAAAAGAGAAAAGGATTTAGCATAAGCAGTGAAATTCTTCGATCACGATCGATAAGCTCAGCATTACTACAGGTTCTGGCGCATGCTAAAATAGCAAACACTGTTTGTGTTTCATCCCGCGTATCATACCATATCTGGAGATATCTCCTCGTGGCAAAATGCACACGAACGCACACAGCATTTCACCGTCGTTGTGCTGCCCGACCCGCCATGAGGTTAGACATGCAGATGGTATCTTAAAATAACACTCCACCTTTTTGGCGATCCAACCAACCAACCGCGGTTCTAATGTGTCCGAACTCGCGGGCCAAGCTGTGAGGTGATCGCGTAGAAAGGCGAACAAAAAACCCCTCCGAAGATCGCACAAGGGTGCAAGTGGCGAATTCCATCCAATTCGGCCAACAGCTAGTTGGCGGATGTTGAGGTTTTTGGTTTTGTTGTTGTTTTTTGTCCGTTTCGTTTCGTTTTATAATTGTACAGTCCGATTTCGAGCGTGTTGGTTAGTGTTGATGATACGTGACGTGCATTCTCGTGCACACCGGCAACGTCCGTAGCACAAGCGCTGCGGTGTGTAGTTGGCGTGCGTATTCTTCTATTTTACGGTCGCACATATATGGGTGGCCCGAGTGCAATTGAGCATTTCAAATCCCATCCCCCAGCACAGCCAGACAGATAGAATTTGAAGCAAAACCAATAGAAGAAGAAGAAGAAAACACACATTCGTGCGTTTAAAATGTGACGATGTGTGTAGGTACGATACACGACGCGTGTAAAGCAGCGAAGATACAAAACATACACGATACACGCGTCGTAAAGCAGCGAAGATACAAAGCATACAACATTGCAAGCAAGTCCGAACGACGAGTCACGACGAGTGGCGAGTGTACGTGAGCGAACGGCGAAGAAAGTATAGTGAGCGTAACATTAACTTCTTGCGCTCTCGCGCTCTCTTGCTCGCTCACTCATGCTCACGCATCGCATATTCACGCGCGTGCTATCACTGGATACACTGGACGCGAAGCGCGCGCTACAGTCTGTATGTTGGTTCGTCGCGAAGTACGCACTCGGACGCATCCGCGGTGCAGAGTGTTTGTAGTGTAAAGTGTAAATTAAATGTACCAAACAGCGTAACGCGAGATCTGTCAATCAGCCAGTAAGTTCCCCGGGAGAGGTCGCGCGCCAAAGGGCTGGCATTTTTTTTTATTCCTGTTGTTGTTTTGCTTCGTTGCTGCGTTGTTCTGGGTGGTTGGAATGTGTGTGATGATAGCAACCGGCTAAGGGACCGGCAACCCGGAATTGACGTGACGGCGTACGAGATAAACTAGTGACCGTAGCGTGCTTATCAGTGCTATATCGGAAGGGTAACACAGAGCATACACATACAGGCACCGCCGTTCTCTCTCTCTGTGTGCAGTTGATGTTTGTGTTCCGTTGCACCGTTGTTGCTCGGAGGAAAGCAGATACGAATTCGGGATCACGTCGAACCGTCTGTGTTCCCGGCGGAATGTTCCAGCTGTAAGCTAAGTTCTTGCCCGGCCAGGGTTAAGTAGCAGCCTTGTCCGCACGCACACCGAACGCGATAACATCTGCTGGGAAGTTGAAAGTGAAGTGAAAGCTTCCCAACCGGATGTGCCGTGATGGGACAGTTCTTAACTCAAAAAAAAACCCTTTTTTATCCTGCGTGAACCGAAACCGTTGGCCCCAAAAGTGCAGTGCTGAAACGTACGTGACATTGCTAGTGCGATTGTGATGCTGTTGCATCATTGTATTCGATCAGTTTGTGTTCTTTCCCTTTCCTAGTGTGCATGGTGCATCGTGGTGCATAGTGCAGTGCGACGTGGCACACCGAGGTGCTTAGCAAGTGTGTGATAAGTGTTGTTTTGCATCCTATCGCCCAAAGGCGATCACAGGGCAAATGGTAATGAGCGACGACAGTACCGCGCGAATCATACGCCGCCGATGACATTTCCTGTGGCCGTTTGACACTTTTCAGCGTGATTAAGAAAAGAAAAGAAAAAAAAACCCATACACACACACACACAAACGCGACCAACCCACTGCCTGCTATCGGAAGGCTCCCTCCCCCAGACCGGCAAAAGGGCCGATAAGATACGGGACCACTTTGGCCCGGGTTGGTGTTCGATGTGTTTTGTCTGCAATCAGTGTAATGACAAGCTTGGCTAGCGCGTACACTCTTTAGCACCGGGTTTTATAGCATTTTAAGGAAGGAAGAAACCACGGACGGATGTTTTTTGTATCTACGTATCACAACAGCAACAACAGCTCGGCCGAGAATTTAAAACACCACACACATACACACAGAGAACCCGTTGAACGCGAGAAGTGTGAAAAGGTAAGTGAAAATCACCATCTAATAATGGGAAAAGCAATTTGTGTTAGACAGGAATTTAAAATGGCATATATCTGTGTGAGTTTGTGTGCTTTGTTCGTGAAGAACCCTTTAATGAACTCTTCTTAATCAGCAAAACACTAATGAGGACACGCGTTACGGCATTGTGACGTCCTAATTGATAAGGACCCTGGCAGTTAAGCAGGGAAGCCTTTCCTTTACCCCAAGGGCTCCCTATTTTCGTGCTTATCTCCACCGGACATCCCGATGTCCGGGGCGGAAACGGACGGCCATTCCACACATGCAACGTACAGCGTTGTACGCTCCGGATGTCGCACCGGAAGGTTCCCGCTTTGTGTCCAGTGATTGCGAGAGGGTGTTAACGATTTTCCAACTTGTTTTCCAACACCTGTTGATGGATGTATGGCGCCACGGTTGGAAGGTGTCCCAATATGTGTTCCTTGTGTGTTTTGTTGTTGTGCGATGAAATTGTGATGATGGATAAAGGGGAATGGAATGAGATCTTTCCTGTTGGAGATTCAATCGAATGAGTCTTTTATAATTCGGGAAATTCTGCTCTATTGGAAATGAGTTTGTAACCGGAAATCTTCGATCCGCTTCTTGTTAGCAGGCTCTACAACCTTCGGAGGTATTGTTAGGAGTAAGGTTGTTAGAACAATAGTGTGAAGACTCTTGTTAACCGCAATCGCTAAACCACTAGGACGTCTATAAAACATTAAGGAAAATGATGAAGAATGTATTTTAGCTACAGGTGTACAATTATATCAAGAATAGCACTTATACACTTTATCTTGTATGGCACTGCAACCTTAAGAGGTTTTTTCGTTTTCCAATTTCATGTCCTTCGCCTAAGATCATAGCCAGGAGTAAATGTTTTGGCCGGTCCTATCTTGTTTAGGTGCATATTGATTCAGAATTAATGAGTGAACTAACAAGTGTTTGATAAGAACTTGTTTAATGCTTTCCAAGGAGTTAAGGAGTTAACTATTGCTTGTTACTCACTCAGGTTGATTTAATATTTCTTTACCTTAACCTATGTGAGGTGATATTCCCATCCCCAGTTTAGACATTAGGATATTATTATCAGATTTACAATAGACAAATTGAACTCCCTAGTAAAGAGAACCCCTTTTTTGTGTGTTTTTCTCATTTGGAGCTAATATAAATGCTACCAGAAATATAACTCTTCCAACAAGCATAGTCACACTTGACGAGCATTGTGTTTGCTTCGGGTTCGGCGCCTGAATCGTAACATTGAAGACACTTTGGCCTAATATGGAATGTGCAGCGGCTGTTCGCAGTAATGCCGACCTTAAACCATTAGCTTATGACAGAGAGTTTAAAGTGCTAATGAAGCACATGAAAGAAACATCCTATGAAGCACTTACGAAGTTACGGATAATTAGAAGAAAGTTTCTGCAACACAAAATAAAACCAAATCTTATTCAAGCAAATAAATTGTCACTGCCACGAAAGTGACTCATTTACGAAAAATATAAATAACGAAATAAAGAATTGAGTTACTGTTCTGTTTAGTGAAAATAAACTCACTAAATCAATTAAGAATATATTCTCTCTCTTTTTGGCTTAACGACCTATCAGGTCATGCCGGCTATCAAATGGCTTACTAAACTATTAGATATCACGTAGTTGCATAGTCAGTGCTCACTACGGGGGAACGGTCCGGATGGGATTTGAACCGGGTCCGGTCGTGTCGTGGACCGTTGCCAAATACACCACCGGGCTGCCAAGAATATATTAGAAAGGCATATTATTAAGCGTTTACTTATGATAAACCAACTATATAAACCTTGATTAAGCATTACTTCGGTTTGAAACGTAATGTTTCCGCATACTTTTATAAAATGTATGGAAAATATCTTTCAGAATAAAGAGTTTTAGATAGAACGACTTAAACGCTGAAATGAATTAAACTCTAACCGTGTATGCTGTTAAATAATGATTCAATCTCTTTAGTAGACTGTACAGAGAATGACAAAAGCAGTCACAAATGACAGCTTCGCTCATACAACATCCCCCAATAGACGTGTTGACAAATTTTAATTGATAAACACTCGTTTACATTTAAGAATGGATTAGAACGGATATTTCCATCCCCAACCAATTATGCTGCGTAGTGAATAACTCCTTTATTCCGCAAATTGATTTTTCCTCCGCACCGACGTTTGACAGAGCTCCCGTTGGAAGTTGTTCACATCAAAAGTGAGCGTTTTCGCAAAAAAAAGAAGTGCGGTCTCACCAAAAAGGAATTTCAATGGTTTTTTGTTGTTGTTGTTAGAGGAATGGCTACACTACCGTGTGCAGCAATAATGATGATTTACCGGATCGTTAAAGCAATGGGACGAAGAAACGTTTCGGTGCGATCTTCTCGTACTAGCGGCCCAGCATTACCAAGAAATGATAAGTCATTTCTTTTCACTACTGGAGTTTTTTTTATCGTTGTGTTTTTTTTCCTTCATTTGCTTGGTTTTGTGGTTTAGAAAAGAGCAACGAAAGAAGAAAATAAAAGATGGCACACGCCTTAGGAAGAATATTTACTCTTGGTGTTTATTAATGTGTATCCATTTACGAGAGTGGGCAAAGTTCAGGTGAATAAGTGAATAATGCTATGAGGTATGGTTTGGTTTGCGATCCTAATGGAATTTTGCTAGAATTTGCAAAAAAAAGTGTGCAACACAAAAACGAATGACAATACGGCTCTAAGCCGTCATAATCAAACATAAATAAATAACAAAAACGAATGAACAAGATTTTACCAAAAACACACGAAACCGTGCTGTGGGGCTTTAATCTAAGGTATCACCATTCTAGCCAACAAATTGAGCCAACATTTCAACTGCGCAGAACACCTTCGCAGCAAAAATCACAAAAAAGTGATGTAAACAATTGACAATGAATTGAAAACGTTTTCATGCTGGAACGAATGGTAAACGACCGTGACATTCATGCCAGCTGGAATAAAGAATAAAGGAAGGAATAAAGATGAAATATTCAATCTTCCCCGTTACACTCACAGTACGGGAGAGCTCCAAACAGTAGCGAGCACGAAAAGATGAAACCAACAAACGTTTGATGGATAAATGTGTACACGGGAATGGCCCGGGGTAATGAAAAGTAACAAATTTCGATTCCCCTTTTCGATGGGATTGGGCACCCCAAACTCAAAACGAGCAGTCACGCCGTTGGCTGGAGGCTCGTCACCAAAAAGGGGCATTTAAAAGTTTCTACTTTGCCCTAGCTCAATTACAACATTGGTTGTGGCCGATTGTCACCTGAAACAAGTATTACTGACATACATAATAATAATACCACAAACCCGGGACACCACAAAAGCTTTTGAATTGCTGTGTCGTTCTTCCCTTTGAGGTACGGCTTCCCGAAGGGTGTCAAGCCGGTTTTGGGTAATCGGGCATTTCCGTTGACGCTGGAACGCCGGAAGTGAAATCACTCATACACCTCACTTGCCCGACTGGGTAGCTTGGATGTAATGGAAAAAATCAAAAGAGTGGGGATTTTTTGTTGTTTCATTAGTTATTGAGCTACGGGAATCCTAACAAGGGATTCGCGATCGTATCACAATTAAACTGTTGAAGTTGTAGTGTACTGCAATAAAGACGATTTCCTCAGTACTTCCGATTTGGATCCTCTTGTACTGTTGGAGAATAGAGAGTTTCACCACTTTTAACTGCATGGTTTTAGGATTATGTTTTCACCTACATGCGTGCTGCTGGATGTCGTTCCGGTATGTCGGAACGCGAGCATCGTCCGATGACTCAGCACGCACCGTTAACCAATCTTATAGCAGTATGCGCATCGGGTATTTGATTTCTGACGCATCGCCAACTTACCCACTAGGGGCTGAGTAATGTGTACCTGAACGGTGCCGTTCCATGGTACAGCCTCGGTTTCGATACTGGAACTCCATTTTCCAAAACAAATAAACGTTTTGAGACAGATCGTCACGGTAAATTGTTGCCAATGTGGCTAATGCATATTTCAATTAAGGAAGAATTTGCGCACTTTTCTATGCAGAACGTTAATTGATGGTTTGAATGTTATGTCTATTAGACCAACAGGAACAGCAAGGTTGTAATAATGTCTTTTTAATAACTTTAGCAAAAGAGGTTTGAAGTAAATAGCTTCTTCGTTATGCTTGTTATAAGCTTTTCTCCTCTCACTCTGCAGCTAATTTGTAACTAATTATAGTATAATCTCCGAATATACTTCAAATGCGGCTATCTGGCCATTGTCGGCAATCCAGAACCTTGGCGGTTTATCGATTTACACGGAAAATTGGTCTTTATATAGCTTTAGCCATGTTTAACGTTGAAGAATGCACCAACAACGGAATCAAATCTATATTTTTATATTAAAATGAGTTCTATTTAATGTACAGAACTTAAAGAAAGCAGATTTTGTAAGTTCTTGGGACATTGTTATTGGATATAATGGTGATTAGGTGTCCATTTACAAGATATTTATTCGCGGGTCACACATACCCATGTCACTGGCTATTAGAAGAAGAGTTTGATTTGAAGTTATTATACATTATTTTCATTAAATATAATCAAGCTTGACGCAATTTATTTGCCCTAGACTTCTCACTTCTGCCATACGAAAGAGATACCGCGAGGCCTCCGGCAACCGGCATATATATAACGCGAGATGAAGTATAGCACAGCTACTTAGATTTTCTATGGCCAGGTGGTTACCATCCGAATTTAAATTACACTAAAAAAACATTCATTTTTAACGAGACTGACATTCTTTGCAAAAGTTTAAATCGGTTGTCCAGACACCATTGTTAGACTCACGGATTATCCACAGGCCGGTTAATAAGGCCCCGGATAAACGATGTTCTGCTTTATAATACTTTAAGTATATCTGTTAAATGAGTATTTCACAAATGTTTCTTGTTATTCAAATTAATATGAATTTTGTATAAGAGCTGATGTTGCTACAACCACGTACCAGTTCTTTTTCAATTAGTAACATTCAATATTAATTGTATACATATTTTCAATAAATCACTCAAAACGTTTAGAAAACTTTCAATTATGTTGCAATGTTGGGTAAGAAACTTCTACCAAAATCTAGCCCATGTTTTTTTAAAGCAAAACATACGAAGCATACGTATATTTTCCCCATATTTGCATCATCCTGGGAGGGGAGGGACGGAAACTTTTATTGCCCGGTGTTTTGGCCCGGTTGGATACTTTAATTGGATCGTCAAAACATGGCAGCAACATAGCAAAACCGGGGCAGGAACACAAAACTCACACACACAAAACTCACCCAACCACCATATAGTTCAATGCCTTCGCTTTGTTTTTTTATCACCCCCAAATTCGAATGTGTGTGTGTGTATATTCTCATGGTAAAATATTCATTCTAAGCACTCCGGCAGGTAAACTTCACCTTACCCGGTTCCGGTACTTCGTATGTACTTCGAGATTTTGGATTGAATTTGGTTGCTCTCGGCTGGGTGTACATGTTTATGCTTTCCTTACGCGTTGGGCTAGAGCAGAACACGCAAAAGGGTAGCACGGACGTGCGATGTTTGTATGTACAAATTTAATAAACTCCACCTGAAACCACCCACACACGGATGTTACACGAAGGCGTGAAAATGACTTCTTGCTTCCTGCTTTCCATCTCTCTCTCTCTCTCTCTCTCTCTCTCTCTCTCTCTCTCTCTCTCTCTCTCTTTCTTCCTCTCCCTCTCTCTCTCTCTTCTCTCCCCCCCCCCCTCTCTTTTTTTTTTTCTTTTTCTCTCCCCCTCTCTCTTTCTCTCCCACCCCCCCCCCCCTACCACATCCTTCCCTCTCCTTTTCC
>STHB01018176.1:0-12367 GCA_018908115.1 Anopheles rivulorum
GTATGCATTGTCCCGTACGGCACTGGAACTCGTCGTACCGGCAGGGTGCATCGGGCGGCAGCGTGGCACAATTCTCCTCATCCGAACCGTCCCCACAGTCCTGTTCACCATCGCACAGCCATGTCTTCAGTACGCACTTGCTGTTGCGACACTTGTACTGGTTCGGTTCGCACTGCTGGTACGGGCTGCAACCGGTCTCATCGGAACCATCGGTACAGTCCCGGTTGCCGTCGCAAATCTGAGTCTTTAGAATGCAATCGCCGTTCATGCAGGTCGCTTCATTGACCGCGCACGCTGTCGGTGGCCGTTGGTAGTTGTCTGATGGTATTTCAAGTAAAAAGTTCAAATATTGTTAAAAATGTTAGAAACCCAAAACAAACAACAGAACAATCCGCGTAAACTATCTATATTTTCCCATTAAAAACTTTCAAGGCTGTCAATATTTATACTAACCATGTTCCAATAAGTCACGATTGTAAGTTCGTGACAAAAGCATGAAATTAATGGGCAAGCTTTTAGAAACATTGTTTACAGCACCGACACTTTATTTATTTACCTGTGCCATAAAATGTAAAGCCTATATGAGGCACTGGTCCATATTTTAGAGCGCTGTACCAAAGCTTACTATACTTCACATTCCATGCTGAGGCCATTACGGTGTAGGATTAGCAATAAGTGGAGTTTCATGAATGATATTATAATTGTAAACGCATATTTCTTTCCAAATACTGTACTAAGAGCATCACTAATGCTGTTTGGGAACACTATTGGCATTTACTTACATCGTTCAACAGTCAGATGTACCGTCTTGGTGCTTCCGGGCGTTGATTTCGGATAGCCGACCGCCTCACACACGTATTCACCATTGTGATCAATCTGAGGAGAAAATGACATGACTTCGTTGTGGATCCAATATGTACACCTTTTCATCTCTTCGATGAACTTACCCGAATGTTTGGTATTTCCAACCGACCGTTCATGTCTCGCGTGCCGGGTGGCAATGGTTGCCCATTTCCACGAACCCACCGAACCTTGGCGTGCATAGGGCCCTCGTCGCGACACTGGAACACGACCTCGTTGCCTGGAATGTCGTCAAAGTGGTGTTAGCAGTGGAAGAGCAAAGCCTTTTCTCAACTCGATTAAAGTGCATAGTTGTTGTATGAATGTATTTACAAATTAGCGTTAGCAATTAGCGTTAAAATTAAATTAAAAAGGAAAAGTAAGAAAGGTATAAAAACTTATACCTTTATTATGTTTGATATTTCTATTAAATTGTGATGGTGATTTTTGTGAACAGTTGATCAATAATGAAGTACGACAAACGATGCAGCAATAAATTCAGAAGCAATATAAGTTTCCAATTTCGTTTTTTACTGGTCGATACAAAATATGACGTATACAATAATGTTGTGCAAATAGTAATTTAATTCTTGAGTTACAACTTAAAATATTTATTTTGAATTATCATATTTACAGTATTTTACAGTATTTTAGATAGTGACTTGAGTATTATAAATGTTATTACCAATTGATATGTACCATTTAATATTTCAATTTAATAAAGTGCAATGTATTTATCTGTTCCAGATTTTTAAAAAATCGAAAAATCGAATTAAATTGAATGTTTTATACAAAAAACTAAAATATGTGCTCTTTAAAGTGATAAAAGCTCTGTGCATCTATCGTCATGCAGAGATCATGCATTAAAGAAAAAAACATGCTCTTATTTGCGACTTGCGACGGTCGGCATTTACAACTTACCCTCCACAATTTCCTCTTTTCATTGCAAGCAAGTGATTAGAAAGCGTATAAAAATGGAAAAATATAGCGTTATAGTAAAGCAGTGGTAGACGAATAGATAAGATCGAGAAGGACAGTGTTGGGAGCAAGGAATGCACAGCGTAGAAACACGGTAAATTAAAAGCACACGTAAGTACAGAAATAAAACAACTCCAACACTCGTGTACCGATGGAGCTTTGGAGGATGTTTCTGCAAACGGAGCGAAACAACACAGCTACTTACTTTCTTTGATCGTTTGCTCATCTGGGTAGGTCTTCAGGTTCAGTTTCGGTTGATCGAACGGTGGCGGTGGGGCATCTAATGAGTGGTGGTGGCACAGTGCAAGGAAATAAGAACAAACATATTTCAATTAGCATCGCTACATTAACAAGCGGGCATCTTTCGCTGGTGCACCATCAGTATTGCATATTAACTGTACGTACTAGAAAGCGATCAGTGTGATGCTTTTATTAGACAATTTCACAAATCAGAAAAACCGAATTGATTCGTGTTTTAGTTCGAATTTTGTACGCAGAACAAACCCGCAAACTGGTCAATTTGGTTAATGAAAACCTTGGTTGCAATCAGTAGCACTGTTTGAATCTGTTGTTTCTTGAGTGTTGAGTGAACTGCTGTGTTGTCACAAATTAGATAATGGTACGGACGTATCGTTGGGTAGTAAATTGTATCGAAACAAACTACTAGGCATGAATTTTGTTTTTTTTTCCAAGCGTTTAGTGTACAGTGTAGAGTAACAACTTATTAAAAAATTGTATCGTGGTTGGTTTAATAGTAAAGTGCAAATCAGTTGGATAAGTCGTAATTTAGATATCCGGTCCATTTCTCTTACATGGCGCTCGCAATGTGTTGGCACGCACTTCAAATCAAACAAAAACATTTTTAGTATTGGTTTAAAAGTTCTGTTTACGCTTATGGTAATTGATGTTTACTTGTGCCTTTTACCAATTAAAATTAGTCAAACACAGT
The DNA here is from genome assembly GCA_018908115.1 of Anopheles rivulorum. NCBI lineage: Eukaryota > Metazoa > Arthropoda > Insecta > Diptera > Culicidae > Anopheles > Anopheles rivulorum. The sequence goes on from STHB01018176.1 coordinate 2,768, forward strand.
TAGGTGAAGGTGTACAGCAACCCGAAGCGAACGAAAGCATCAAGCCGCTCATCATCACGGCACTTACATTGGAATTCATCGGTACAATCAAGCTCATCGCTAGTATCATATGGGCAGTCTACCCTTCCGTTACATTTCAACGTCATTGCAATGCAAGGACCATTCTCGCATCGGAACTTGTTCGGACCGCAGCTATCTGTATGGGTAGGAAGGATGAGTATGGTATGGGGCCAGTTTTGGGCAGTGAAGGTCGCAGTTTCGTCGAACAACGATAGGGAGAGGGTTGTTTTTTTGGTTGTAAAAAATTCATATCAGCTCTCAATTTCTTGTTTTGTTTTTACCAATCGAAGATCAAAATGATATAAAATATACAATACAACTCAAGAAGCCACCGAGAAAAGGGTCAGGTTGACACGAGGAATGTTTTGGGGCTTGGGAAAGTAATGGATAGAACAGAAAGCAAAACAAACTGCAGGGAAATGGAAATAACTTACAGCAACTCAACTCATCACTGCGATCCGCACAATCGTACCGCCGATCGCATCGCTGCTCGAGTCGGATGCACTGACCATCGTGGCATTTCCATTCGTTCGATCGACAGGCAACCGGCCCTGTAATACGATTACGGCCAGCCGACGTGTGTAAATGTGGGAGATGCGTCAGATGGATTGACGGTATTGTGTGTGTGTGTGTGGGGGGGTGGGTTTAGTTTTTTGACGGATGGATGCGGTGTTTATGAAAAGAAAATGATAATTAAAAAATTATATGAATTTAAATGAAATCTTTTCGGGGGGTGGGGCAAAAATAATGCTGCAACATTAAAACCGATCAACATAAACAAATGGATTGTAAATCATTGCATACTAATTTTGTTTTGGTATTTAGCGCAGTTTTTTTGTGGGCGAAAGTAAACAATGTTTTCCCCCTGGTACGATACTTACTGCAATCCCTTTCATCCGATCCATCGGCACAATCGATCCGCTGATCGCAACGACGATTGTTGTCGATACATTGGCCCGTACCGCAGCGGAACTCGTCTCTCGCACAGGAACCTGCATAAGAAGGGATAAAGGATTAACCAAACGGTGTCAACATAGAAGATAAGTATGGAAACGTACAGTTGCGCTCATCAGATCCATCCGCACATTCGGTGCGCCTGTTGCACACCTGGTAGCTCGGTATGCAAAGGCCATCACCGCAGGTGAATTCATTCGACCGGCAGGCTGAAATTATGAGCAAATTTAGATTTTTTAATATCGTACAGAGCGAATGTGCAAGAACAAGGATTGACAATAAAATGTACAAACGAAGTAAAATCGTTAAGCTGCTTCGAGATAAGCTACTATCTTATAGAGCATGCTCATATAAAGAGGAGTGCATTGAATAGTACGTATCATGCATGAAACAAAAAATGTTTGAAAATTCTAAGGCGAACGAGACAATGCTAAAACAATGCTTTTGATGCAATAAAAAAAAAACTCTTAATTGGTCGTTCTTTATAAAATATTTCATGTCTATACTTTATCTAAACATGGCCTGTAAAATTGTTTAACCAAAATAGACACCATACACCATTATTACCATACTACAAGTAATAATCTACATAATATTTTAACACTTTTCGATAACATTTATCATACAAAAACAAAACCCAAAAAACAAAAACAAAACGCGATTAGACGCGAACAGAGAGAATGGATATTAACAGTAATAGGTACTATTATTAACCGAAACAGTTCTGCTCGTCCGAGAAGTCTTTGCAGTCGTAGAAACTGTCACACCGCAGCGAGATGTCAATGCAATAGTGCCCATCTAAGCAGGTGAACTCAGTGTCATTGCAGGTGCCTGCACGCGTTGGTGCATTAGTGCCGGTGCGGTGCAGTTGGTGTAGTTGTAGGGCGATAGTGCAACATGGAGAAGGTAGTACATTTGCACCCCAGTTTAGATGGGCGCGCCACGCGTACGGCGGCATTAGAGAGACAGAGAGAGAGTTAGGTAGAGTTGTGTGGTTGTGCGGTGCGCAAATAAAACAACAAATTGGCAGAGAGAAAGATATAGAAAGATGCTAGTGGTGTGTAGTTGATATTTTCACGATTAGATGGCGCTAGCATGGTTTGAGATGAAAGGGGCTACTACCAATATTGGAACTACTCAGTGTGTGTGGGAGGGTTTTTTTTTGATAAATAATTGGAGGCTGTAGTGCTGGACGATAGTGTCCCGCTGGATGTAGGAAATGGTGAATGTATATGCTAATGTACAGATTACTTCATTCGATATTGGAATCGGAAACATAATGGAGCAAAAGCGAAAATACGTACGACAGTTCTGCTCGTCGTATGCATCGGCACAATCGTGCACTCCGTCGCACCGTTGCGAATGTCGGAAGCAATTACCATCAGGACATTGTAACTCTTCACAGGGCTGGAATATGGGGAAAAAATGTTTCATAGTTAGTTCACACAATTCTTCACTCACACTCGCTGGAAGGAATTAACACCTCGGGGAAATTTGGACATCCCTGCTCGTCCGAACCGTCCGAACAATCGGTACGACCATCGCATCTGCGATAGTCCTCGAAGCACCTATTATCACAGTAGATCTCGTCCTCACGGCAGGGATCGTTGGTGTTTTCTTTGGAGCGTAAGCGTGTAACAAACAGAATAAGATTTTATGTGTTAAAATATGATTTATTTGGGTTTTTTTTGAGATGCGATACTCCTTCGCGGACCAGTACCGTTTGCCTGTTTTTGTCTCAGATTGGAGATAAAAAAAAACTGTTGCTTTAAGTAAATTTTTTTGTTCTTGAACATGTGCCTACTATCGTTAAGACAAACACTTAAAAAAGTTAGCAATTGGTGGACAGGCCAGTACAGAGCAATTATTATTCACAAAAAAAAAAGATAGCAAAAGCTAACAGTGATGAACGAAGTGTTGGAGCTAAAGTTGGACGCATAGTTGAAGCGCTACCTACCTTGGTGCAAGCAGCCCTCCTCGTCGGAGTTGTCCGTACAATCGGCAACTCTATCGCAGCGGAACTGACTGTTTATGCAAAAGCCATTTCTACACTGCCACTCGCTCTCTTTGCAGCTCGTATTGTTGTCTGCAGTTTGGGGATTGGTGCGTAAAAATAAAACGAGAAAAAGCCAATTGCACATGGGTGTTGATGAGATATCAATAGGCGGCGGAAGAGAAATATAAAATCGCTAGTGCGGTTAAGAGTTACACAAGCACCCGCTCCAACACGGTTGGATGGATATTATACGATGTTTTAAAGATGAAAGATAAAAATGACCAAATTCTAGATAAAAATAGATTAAAATCACCAAAAGTTAGACTTAGTTCTACCTACGTTTACTTGCCGTACCATGGAGAAAGGCAATTGTTGCATCTAAGTACTAAGTAAGTTCTAGCTGTGTGAGTTAGTTGCTGGCACACACATGATCACACATTAGTAAATATCAGTGAAAGAACACACATAAATCCCATATAGACACTTACTACAGTCAAGCTCGTCACTACCGTCGCTACAGTGCGGTTCCCCATTACAATAGTGTTCCGACAGAATGCATTGCTTGTTCTTGCAACTGTTTAGTGCGTGCAGGTGCATAAGAACGTTTGTACAACGATGGAAGGTGCACACATATACAAACATATATTTCATATATATACACGGTACCCCAATGTGTACAAAGGGGAGAATCACGATCAGGATGTTGATAAATCGAAGAAGATCCAGAAAAAGAAGAGAACAGAACAGGTCAGCAATTATGTACAGTAGCAGATGGAGCACATGGGCTCCACCCATCCTACGAATGGCGAATCAAGCTAATCCTTCCGTCAGGCTGTAGGAATGATTTCCGTACGACCTTAACGGGAAAGCGTTGATGGTCTGGCCACAGGCACACACACTTACTGGAACGCTTCACCATAGCAGACGATACAGTTTTGCTCATCGCTGCCGTCCGTGCAATCAGGTATGCCGTTGCAGAAGGCCTGCATCTCGTAACACTGGCCATCGCACGAGAACTCGTCCGAGCTACACGCATCTGTGATTCGCCGGGGGTTTTGTTTTTTTTTGTGGGTCAAGAATAGCAGAATAGTGATGAGATCAGGAGGTAGTGAAAGTATTGGATAGCATATGCTTTTCCTGTTGCCTTAGCGCAAAGCAGAATTTTGTTGGCAGCACTGCAAACTGAAAGCTTTCATAAGTGCTTCATAAGCGCGTGGTGTTATGTGTTTAAAAGATAAAGTTCAAAATCGGATTGTTCGCCAAACAAGTTGAGTTGGTTTTTGATTTCGTTTTCAAAATCCATTGGTGAACGGTTTAGTACGACTGTGTCAGAAGCAAAAGCTAAGGATTTGGTTATATCACATTGAAGCTGAATGATACCGTAAGGCACAAACCTAAAATGTAAATTAAATTAAAATTAAACGGTAAATTTGTGAAAAAAAAAGCTTAACTCGCTTGATCTAACTAATACCTTTAGCATCATAAATGTTTAGTATAGTTAGTGATCATAGCTTAAAGTGATAAAAAAAAAAATCGTGAGCTGCGTTAGTAAAATTTGAAAACAACCAAATCTGAAACATATTTTAAACTCTTGTAACCAAACTACGACCTAAATGAGTTTTACTACCATGAAGGAATTAAATGAACATGTGCTGTGGATAAACATGCGATAGTGCAATAAACCAATGTAAACTACCGATATGGGGTCTGATTTGTTTGTCCTAAGCACCGTACTGCAGCTTGGATACACGTAAATATAAAATCGTTACCCCAAAAAGCGCAACCAAACTCTTCTGTTACCGATATACTAACCACCAGTAAGTAAGGCATTCTCAAATTAGTACCGCACAAACGTATCCGTTTTTTTGCGGCGACGCAACTACGGTTAAACTAAGGGTTTAACTTGGTAAACGAAAGAAAAAAAAAAGGATGAAAGGTAGGGAAGTAATCTTTTTATACCAGAATTGCAGCCCGTTTCGTCGGATTCATCGTGGCAGTCAACGATACCGTTGCAGTGTTTGTAATCCGCAATACATATGCCGTCGTTACATTCAAACTGGCCCTGGCCACAGCGGCTCAATGATTTGGTCGGTGGGGTACGGTCTAGGGAAAGATGGTGCCAATGAGAAATTGGGTTGCGTGGATTGGCAAAAACCGGACGATTGAACTACCCTGACACAGCTCAAGAGGGTGCACTATGTGAATTTAATTTCATTTTGCTCTGTCCAATGGGGTAACTTGATGAAGATGATTTTATACATTAATTTATGTTTTCTTTTTTAATGGTAGCAAGCTTTTGTTTTGTGTTTCCATGTCATTATGAGTCAAAGATCGAACAGTTACAAATGATATGAAACATCGATTACGGTAATTCAATTCAACATACAACAAAGCCAATAAACATGTAAGCGTAAACGAAACGATACACAATACGAACAGTGGTTTGGAAAACGTTTAAATTTTGTATACATACAACGTAAACAATAAACACAAAACAGTCAATTGGTAAAAAAAAAACAAAACAAAAAAAAGGGACGCACAAAGGCGAACGTACAACAACGCGTGCTAGGAAGGAGCATTGGGAGTTCATGTTTGCAGTTGTTTTGCACAGTCTTGCACGAGGGGAAAATGCATCATTCAGCCGATTTCGATTTGATGCGGGTTTAAATGCGCCTCGCTTATCATCACTTACCGCATTCCATTTCGTCGGTACCATCGGCACAATCGTGGTGCCCATCGCACATGACCGATCGCGAAACACAGCCTCCATCGTAGCAAGTGAACTGATTCGTTTAAAGTAAAGGAAATGAAGGATGAAACGAAACAAAACAAAACAAAAATACACCAAATAAGTCACATAAAGAAGTAACAGACAAACGAAAAGAAATCAGAAACGAATCGATCGTTGACGAAACGTTAGGAAAAAGGAAATAAAATAAAGTAAATTAATGAAATAAAAATTGTGCCCTACCTCCTCTGGCATACAGGTAGCATAATCATCGCACAGTGACTGATCTTCGTCCGAGTTGTCACCGCAATCGTCATAACCATTACAGGTAAGATGCTTCTGAATGCAACGATTGTTATTACAAAGGAACTCCTGATCGTTACACTGAATGTCAGCTGGTGTGAAAGGAAGTAAAAAAGGTGCAAAAAAAAACTTATAAATTAATAACAAGCAAACTGAAAATGTTGATGCTAAAGGACTTTTGCGAAAAAAAGAAACAATAGAAGAAAAATAATATAATTTTAAATAATTAAAAAAAATCACGCCGTAATTGAAATCGCTGCGCTTCCGATCGGTTGCAAAACGCATAGGTAAATATGGAGCCAATGGTGGGAAAACGCTCATAGCCGAACGCACAGTTGTCTGAAAACATACTTGTATAGTTACATCCCCGCTCATCCGATCGATCGTTGCAATGGTGGACGCGGTCGCAACGTTGCGACTTCGGTATGCAGTGTCCGTTATCGCACCGGAACTCGTGCACGGTGCATGCTGTGATGTTTTCGATGGGAGGGGTTTTTGTTTTGTTTTGGTGGGTTGTCGTGATCAGGAATTTGGTTATAGTTTCATTAAAGCATGCGCACCCGAAAAAGCCCACCCGTTTCGTTGGCGATTGCAGATGGTTGTTGCGGTTGGTTTTGGCGTCGATTTGTCGTCGATGCGATTTTGCGTGAGAGAAAAACATGCGGCATGCAAAATAAGTAGTAAACATACACCAGTGAAAAAAAAGGGAGGGAAAGAAAAAGATAATTCATCGTTCGTATTAGTTATCAAATTTGGTGATTTGGTTTTAAGCGAGTTAATATTTGTACCGATACCGATACTTTATATGTGAGGTGTTAGTAAGAATAAAGCGGACGTGTGTCAGTCACACAGGCAATGGGAGAGAACAGGAGTGAAAAATACTTTTGTACAAGATAATATGCTGTAAGGAGCAGTAAAACCTTCTTGCTACTCTCGATACTAAGATCTACTTAGTGAGGAGATGCTACACTATAAGAAAATTGTACTTGAGGAAGTAGTGTTCATTTAGCCATATACAGCACTTAGCATTGGTTATTTTAAATAGGACTTTTCAAAAATGTCATATAATATGACACTAAATATCATATGTTAACGATACTTTATGCAACACTTTCTTGAGATTCGTCCACTACAACCAAGTGGCAGAAATTATGTTTTGTTTTTAATTATGTTTAAAACAAGTTCCTAAGTATCATTTTACCAGTGTTTGTCAAAGCGTATAAATTATAAATTAAATTTTTAAACTTTCCCAAACGTAATGCTAAAATTGTACCTTGATTATAAAGCTTCTACTATTCTTCTTAAATTTATTTTGCTCATAAACCTTAACCGGACTAAGCTTTTATGGAAAAAGGTATAAGAAAGAAAAGATTTTACCATCTCATAGAAACATGACTGACATAAACTGTATGTGACATATAGAACAAACACGAAACGTTTAAATTCAGCGCTTAAACATGTCACACTCGCACAGCAAACAAACATTTATAGAGGAGACACAAAGACACAAAACACACAGAAGGGCATGAGACATGAGGGCAAGGACGAACGATCGGTACCGATCGGCAGGGTAGTTTGGAAGGCGGAGACGAAACAACCACTTACCACAAATTTGCTCATCTGTCTTATCGTAGCAATCGTACACTCTGTCGCATTTCTTCTCTAACGGTATGCATTGCTTAACCCATCGACACTGAAACTCGTAGGGTGAGCACCCTAAAACACGTGACGGGGAAGGTGTATTAGTGAGAAGGTGATGCAGATGTTTCAAAGTGCCAAAAGTTTGTTAAATCGCGGGAAAAGGCGATTCAGTCGTTTTTGTTTTTTATTCCTTCGTTGGTTCTTATGCGTGTGTGTGTGTGTGTGGGTATGTGAGTGTTTGGTTTTTTGGTCGGAGTAATTGGAAGTGTTTTCGATGCGAAACAGATTGTACGATACTGTTCCTTGGCGGTGCTATATAACATACGGTACACGGAAGCGCAATGTTTTTTTTTTTTTTGTATACACCGGACAAGATGGCAACGGAAACTCATTAAACAATGCGTATCAAACGTCGCATTTCAATCAACCCATCCGGCGATTGCGAGTCATCAATCGTCCAAACGCCATCCGATACTGCGCGCAATGTCACGCAGCGGCGCGAAACCTATTAGTCCCGGCACGAAAGTCAATTAATATACTTTTTTTTTTCGCTCTCTTCTCCACATCCCATATCTGTTTGCAATGCATTCGGTTTTCTGTTTTTCGTTTCGACTCTCAGCAGTACAAGAAGTATAAATTTATTCGGGAATTTTGGATATAAAAATTGATGGGCAGCAGCAGCAATTCACCAACGTAAACAACACGAGCCCACGAGCTAATCATATCGCGTGGAAAACAAATCAAAATTGGAATCCACTAACCCTGAGCGTCCTAAAGCGAATTCGAATTCAATCATGCAACACGGCCCCAAGTGGCGGGCATTAAATATTGATCGCCAAGCGCAAGTAAGCATAAGGATACGATGGGTGGTGGTGGTGATGAAAGGGAGGAGAAGGAGGAGCACTTTGTCTGGAGCATGGCACGCGCATATTATGGCTGATATCACCCGTTTGGATGGGAGGGGGGTTGGGGCATTTTAAGTAAATGTGTGGAAACGAGGATATATGTGTTCTCGTACGCGTGCGAACATAGTCGGGTTTGTTTTACCTGTTGTACTGCTTCGGTTCCGGTCACCAGGTTAAGCATTTATTTTAAAATAACAATCAAATACATGCAAAAAACAACAACAACAACAACGAGAGCTACAGACATGCTACGTAACGGGAGCAAAGCACAAAAGGGCATACGGTAAGTGTACGGGGACATGGTTGTTCTATTCCTTCGGGCCAGGGCTACGGCTACTACGTGCAGCGTGGCTAATGCAAATGCTAATGATAGTACATCCTAAAGGCAAATTCATCCATCCACCCTTCTGGTGTCCCTCCCGTTTCCCCACAATCGCAACAACAACAAAAAAAAACCGACCCCACGCGTTGCTTACTGGGACAGTTGCGCTCGTCCGATATGTCATCCGGACAGTCGATATTGCCGTCACACTTTTGTTCGAGCGGAATGCACTGACCGTAATCACACTGCCAGGTGGTGCGCGGACATGCTGGAACATCGGAAGGCATTGAAATGGGCGAAGAAAGAAATTACACATAGACTCACACACACACAAAGAGAGATTTAGAGAACATTTTAATGGGTGAGCGAGTTCCCATTGACGCTTTTTATCACGAAGGAACATGTGTGAGAAAAACCAGGACGGAACGACACCTACGACATTCATCCTCGTCGGCATGATCGCGCGGACAGTCGACCTTGCCATCGCACCGGCCCAGTATCGATACGCACGACCGGTCGCCGCACGTGAACTTCCCCAACGGACAGAAGCTGGCTTTTCCGCCCTTTCCTTGGAAGCAATCCCGATCGGTTGTGTTGTTGTTATTATTTTGTCGTTTCCCGGTTAGCGGCATGCAAAATGGGGGGAAAGGTTAGCGGACGTTATATGTATGTGTGTTGGGTACGTGTGTGT
>STHB01018192.1:0-12365 GCA_018908115.1 Anopheles rivulorum
TAGGGGGGGGGGGGGGGGGGGGTGTCGGGGGGGGGGGGATGGTGGGGGGGGGTGGGGGGTGTTGTTTTTTTTGTGGTGGGGGGGGTTGGGGGGGGGGGGGGGCCCCCCCCCCCCCCCCGCTCCCTGCAACTTACCCTCCTCAACCGCGCACCGGCACCGGGCACCCACGACCCGGCGACTACGGATGCGTACTACATTCAGCGTTTATAATTTATTTGTTGCGTACGCTGCTTGTCCGGGTGCTGCTTTGCTTTACCAATTAAAGCTAGGGCGACAACAGCACCCAACACATACACACACACGAATGTAAATGGTATAACGTTCACTTTAAAGCCGTTGTTTTATTTCGGCTGTGTTTATCTGATGTAAATTTCGATGTGCGTGCTCGTGTCCGTGTGTGTGTGTGTGTTGCGTTTTTGTCGTAAGCTTGTCGCCGTAGTGTTTTGTTGTATCTGCTCATCACAGGAAGTACTTAAGCGCAGATTTATGTTGATAAATGTGGTTACTGTTACACAACACGGCAACATTACATTGTGTCGGGGGCACAATGTTTAGTCGCACAAGTTTTATGAAGAAGTTTTTATCGGGTTTTAGTATGTGTGGCAGTTAATCCTGCTTATTTTGTGTTTTTTTGTTTTTATTTATTGAAATAAAATCTTTACTAGCTACATTGTGTACTTTGCATCATTTGTGAGTGATTATGTAAAGTTAATTGGGCGAAGAAAAAAAAAATAGTGTTTTTACTGATCTTTTATTGTAGAATTCTATAAAAGTTACAAATATTCATAACTAATAAAATTAAATTTTTCAAATGAATTTAATCCGTTGTAACATTGAAAATCAGTTCCTAATATTTGAATAAAAGAAGCGACAATTATAAAAAATATAAACATTTAATAAAATAATTCAAACTTCGTTCTCACGATTCCATGTTTGATTAAATCCTTTCACTTGTTAATACCAATAAATGCACATAATTCTAATTTATATACGAAATATACTAAAAAAAGAATCATAAATGTATATTTCTTATCAATAACGTAACCGAACATTTCTTCATTTTAATGAACCCTTCAACACACAAATCAACAACAAAAAAAAGGTGCACAAGAAATGTGACCATTTCCATTTGCCGAACCGAATGCTTCAAGGATACACAGCGAGCAAAAAAAACGCGGCAGCGGCTTTTACGAGCACAAACTATATTACTGAAAACCGCAAAACGGCCAACAGCCAGTTCAAATGACACAGAAATAAAAACATGCTAAAGTTAAAGAATTTACAAATTGCACCGATAAGTTCGGTCGCGAGAAAACCGGAAGAAGACATGGCAAAGTAAACCCTAAACTATAAACTATAAGCGCCAGGAAGCTTGGAAGCTTGGTCGCCGGAAATGGGGAGTTGTTTTGTTGTTTCCTTGTTCTTGGTTTTTTTGTCTTTGTTTTTGTTTTTGGTTATTTTGCTCCCGTTTTATTGCACTTGCACAAGTGGCTGCTACAAATGGGCTCATTAAGGGTGGTGTTTACTAAAAAATAAAAATAAAATAAAAAAACGAACCGGTGTGCGGTGTGCCGGAAGGCTCAAATTTATATTCGGACAAATTTTTGCTGCCTGTGCAAATGTACCGAATCATCATTTGCGGGAGCGTTTTGTTTTTAATGTCCAGTTAGTGTTTTTTTTTTTTGGAATTGCTTAATGGCAGATGCAATCGGTGCTCATTTGTAAGCGTTTTAAACTGCGATTTCAAAAAAAACAGGCCGTTAGAAATGTAAAAGGTGTCATAAAAAAAGGCTTCACAACAGACGCATCCTTGCATCTATCATGGCAGTCACGAACGTTGCAGCTTGTGTTTTTAGGGCGTAAAGCTTAAAGAACGTTGAAAGCGTTTCTTTATTAACTTATTTTACTAAATTCGCTCATTATACTCACATGAGCATGCTAATAATGCATATTTTAATAGTCAAGTTTATCTTTACCCATTCTAAAGTTGTGCCTCTTGAAATAACACAAAAATCCATCCAAAAAAACACCCTGTCAAACAGCTTCAGCGCAAAATTTATTTAGTGACACACACACAAAGTGTAGCATTTGTCCCCTCGGTTAGCTCATCCCGAGGCCCCGGGAATAAATTCATATTTATCTGAAGCTGATGATGGTGCCCGGAGCAGATATGCCCGTTCGGTATTGCATTGTGTTCGCTTCCGTGCACAATTTATCGCGAGCTTTTTTTTTTTGGTACGAAGGAAGATGCACCGATTCCGGGTGCATCGCAACCCAGCAGGCGGCTCGATTGTGGGGTTTTCCACGGGAAATTGGTACGCTGCGTGTGAAAGGCGTGTACGGAATTTCGTTGCAGCAACAGCTCGGGCAACGAAACCCCATTCATCTATAAAGGAAAGATCGCAAACTGCATAGCGTCATCTAATTAAAAGCATGCAGTCAACCAGTCAGGCATCTTATAAGCTTTGATCGTATCACGTCACGTTTATTGGGGCAAATTAAAAACAAAAAGTGGATCGCAAAAATCAAGTGCTTTTGCAACAAAGTTTGCATTGCCCATCGTTCGGATTTGGGCATATAATGATGCGCCACATGTGGAGAAATAATGTTCATAATTATATTCCTGCCTCCATGTTTATTCTCGTAATTCAGCCCATACCCGTTCGACATGCGTTCAAAATTTGCCTTAAAAAAACGTTTGGCCAGCTTCGGTTCGGTTAGCTTTACAGCTCCGGTTGATCGTAATCGGTCACCGGAGCAGATTTCGTCCAAAACATTTCTGCAACATTGCGTTCGCCGCAACGGTCGTTTCGGTTTCATCATTATAATTTTTATAGCACCTAAGAGAGCTTCGATAAGGTTGGATCGCAGATGAAAAATCTGATATGAAGTGTGCAAGCGCACTGCAAGGCGCTTGTTGCATCCGCGGTTAGGATCCGCAAAATGCATAATAAAACAGTTTTGATTGCGTGCCGTGAGCGGTGGCACACAGTTGTTGGCAAATTGACTTACAATTGGGCTGCTTCCCGACCCGGTCCGGCTATCTAACCGGCAAGAAACAGTCGGGTGTCCAATCAGCAAACTCACCACTGGTCCACCTTTTGTTTCCCAGCTGCTTTGCCTTGGTTTGCCATTCCGAAAAGGGTGTACCATTTTTCGTACCTTCGTAGATCACGCGTTTGCGATACATTTTTAATTGCAGCTGGTGCCGTGGTTCCTGCTGTGTGTGTGTGCAAGGTGCATTAAGTGGAAATAATTCGCGATTGACCGGTGCAGTGATGGTAGGTTTGACGTGAAGCTTCTCGATCGGTCGATGCATTCCAAAAAGGTGAGTGATGTGAAGCGAAGGTGGTAACATTTTTAAGCAATCTTAAATATCAAACGAAATCAGCAAATGATAAAAGCAAAGGTGAATATTAAATTTATTTGTTAAAATATCGTATTTAATCATTTTAATTCAATGGTGCTAATCACCAAACAAGACATTAGAAACTGCGCCAAATTATGAAATAATATAAACGAATGTTTCATAATTAGAATTCGTGTGATATTGTAGGTAAAGTCGGTAAGGTAAAGTAAACATGTCGTTTTATAACATGTTAAAAAAATTTTAGTTGTATTTTGGTTTTGCTCGTATGTTATATTTATTTATTTTTAATTTTTGAATAATTTTAAGAGAATGTTTAGGTTTAAGGCAATTTTTATTAATCCAAACTGTAAACAATATTTGTCCCTATGGTTTCTATATATTTTCCCACTGTTGTTCACTAATTGCTCAAGAAGTGCTCAATGAGATGGAGTTAAAGATATTTATCTCAATTTTTAACAAACAATTCATGTTTTCACTCTCAAACTTTCAAATTTGGAGACGTAAATGCGATCTAATGATGCTTTTAGTCCTATATTTGTTCACCTACTGCTCATCTGCTGTGCTTATCTTTATGTCTTTGTAATCCTTTATTGATTCGTTACAGTTTATCAATAATTGTTTTCTTTTATATTTTGCGTATGATTTTATCGTTGTTTCACTGATTTAATTCAGATGTGTAGTTCACGCTATACCAGTTCTATGATTTATTCGAATGTTGGTAAGTCCACTTATTCATTTGAAGTTTAAAGCACCTTGAAAACAAATACTTAAATATTTTTATTTTGACTCCTTATTTTAATTTAGTTGAAGAAAACCTTCGGGTTTCATCACCCTGAAAATCGCTTCTTTTGGAACTTTCGACAACGTAAATGGTACTACTGGAAGCTACATTAATTCATGTAGCAGCGCAAGTGCAGCCACAAAACTCGTTTACAACATTAAATGTTAACCCTGCAGCGTAAAACAAGCGATCGAAGTGATCTGATCGACTGCCCCTAGCTACCGGTGTTCCTATTCCCCCCAGCAAACCCAATCATTGCCCTAAAACCCAAAATACAAGCAAGAAAGAAAAAAACCCAACCCCCTCTTCGACGCGGGAAAACGTAATCTCGCGAACATAGCTTCTCAATTAATTTCCATTTACTCGCGATTACGCACACACGATCGTTGGACGGGCGCGCGCTCGGTCCAGCCGAAGCGATCCAATAGCCGGTCCGGGTGTAATGTATATACACATCTATCGGCGATGCAAAAAAGCCGCCAAACTGTGCTACCGGTGCTGCTGCCGGCGTATATCAAGGCCGATCCGTCGATTGCCGCGGATAGCGACAGCAATAAATACTTCGCCAGCGATGCGCTTCGGCGCAAACCCGGTAGTTTTAGCTGTGCATCTGTGCATCATCCGAATGCACCGGATTGGGATGGGGAAGGGAAGTTTTATTTCTGCTTCTTTTTTTGGGATGGTAACGGAACGGGAGACGAAATGGACAATGACACGATTTCGATCCATTTCGATCGAACATCAAAGTTAGTGTCGATGTGTGAGCAGTTCGTTGGAGGAAGAGGGCAGACGACCGGGTCGGTCGGAGGTGGACGGTCTGCTGCAATGATAAAGCGTCGTATTGCCGTCGGCCATTGGGTTGGGAAGCTGGGAAGATTGCACTCGAAACGATAAACTGCAACCTGGGCAAAAGCGAAAAACCACATGCGCGCGACCGAGCGTCCGATAAAAAGGGAAAGACTGCGCGAAATGCTGGTAGCGATGGTTTCTGCCATCCGGCCACGGTGATGAAGATGAATTGTGGCTGTGTTTTGTGATGATTTGTTGGCTGATTTATGTGCGATCGGGTACACCGGTAGGCTGTGTAACGAATCCTCTCCTTGTCGCGGTAGCGATCATCACCGAAAGGCATTTGGACCGTACACGGCTTGAATTATTTCGCCGTAAAATGTTGCGGAATTATACGATTAAAATATTATTTATCATATTTGTAGTACTACTAATTTGTTTTACTGTTATGCCAATAACATCATTTTTCACTCCTCACATTTTGAAGTTAAGCGGAATTAAATTTAACTATCTTTGAAATATGGGTTATAAACTTCTGTAGCATACTGTTTGTTCGGACACCTTACAACCGGGTTTCGTATTATCCGTGCTGTTTCAAAATGACATTTCCAAAGACGATTTGACATTTAAACTGGTTTGACAGATAAAGGTACGTAAATATGCTTAAGTTTAAATAAAAAAGTTCCATCTTTTCTGCCAAATAGTGTATCTTTCATACTACCCGTATGTAAAAATCTTGTATCGCAAAACAAAACGAATCATTCACTCTGTAATAATACACTGCAACTGAGAGCCAAACAGCAAACAATAAAACATAAAAATGTCACCCAAAATAATACACTTGCATCTCTGCAATTCGGTCCCCGAAGTAAAAAAAAAACCGGTTTCCAGTGTATATTCCTGTTTCAACCTGATTGAGAATTATGCTCCCTTGACTGGTCACCGTTTCCGAACACAATTCAGATCGAATACCGAACGTACCACTCATCATCGAACGATGAGTTGTCTTTGGATGCACAGTTTCGGGAACCTTCAAATGCAGCAATTTCTTTACTTTTCGTTCGGTTCAAACGATTGGCCAACGGCAGACATTTGATTGCTACCGAGCAACATGCTCATTCACAAGTTTTACCGTAACTCTCCCGGGAGGTATTTATCTCCACAGTTGGGTGTGTGTGTGTTATAGTTGTTGTTTAGTTCTCTTTCCCATTAATGGGTACCCCAGAACGAATCGTCGCAGATTTATCTGTTGGTGTCTTGCGTTTTTTTTTTGCCTTGTTTCTTGTCCTTTTTTTATTTCTGTCACCTTTAGCTAGCGGGCCTAATGGCGCCAACGGATGCAACACCGGTACGGGCATCGGCATGTAATTATGAGTGCTAATGATTATTTATGGCATCATTTTCCTACCGAGCGTGATACGCAGCCCCGGGTGTTAGGAATTGGTGCGGTTAAGAGTGTGTACAGGGTTAAGCTTCAAGCGGAGAGCGATACTTAGTTTCGTGAACTAATGCAGTTGATCGCTCGTTCAAAATTTACGATCGATCATGATGCTCGGTGTTTGGAGTGTGGATTGAGCAGTAGTAGCTTAAGACTCATAATGTGTTTTGTACCTTGTTAAATATTTTAGTTCTCATTATTTGATCGTTCCATTCTTGGTAAGCATGAACAGATCTGTCAACACCCTCTAAGCTCATAGTTCTTAAAGCTATTGAGATGAGATTATGATTTTGGAGAGTACAGCTGAAGGGCTACCTGATGCTTATGCTAGTCTAAAGTTAATAATCTCTCGCCTGGAAGACCTACCGAGCTACACACGGGAAGCGTCCCAGAAAAGGGCGATGACAGTTTAATGCAAATGAGACCACTGTTGTATGTAAATACCGCATAGATCTACACCAATACACACACCCGTAGGGCGCACCTATCCTCGGGGTCGCTCATTCTTATTCTAATGAGGTAATTTATTAAAGTTTTTTATTAGCACCCCGTTAATTGCGGTCGCGGAAGCTGTCGTCGCTCGGGTATCGTGCCGTTGTTCCGGTATTGTTCCACCATAAAATTTTGTTTGCCCCGTTAATAATGTTGTAGCATTTCTATCTGCATGAAGGTTGTGTTTTTTAACGTTAACTCACCCAATTGTTGTCATTTGGCCGGAACTGGTCATAGAGAGATTAAGTTGTTCCGGTTATTTTTTTCAACCGCGGTTCTGTTGCACTTTATGATTATTTTATGCGCAATTGCAGGCATCTTCTGAGTGGTCATAAATCGTTTCAAAGGCTTCCGTACTAGCGGTTTTTTGATACAGTTTTTGGGAAATATATATTTCCCTTTAGGGCCCTTTTGGTACATGGTGGAGTTGTTTAAAGTAAGAGCAAAAAAAATTGGTTTTTGAAATGAAATATTACACAAAATGTGATTTATCCTCACGCAGAACTGGAACTGGATACTGGAACTGCATCATAACTTATTAATTGCTGTAATGCTAATTTTGTATGCCTCTTGCATCGTACAGCTACAGCCCTCACAACAAAAGAGCAACAAAAACCGATAGAGATACGAGTAAAACGAACCATACGGAACCAATCCACCAGCCAGCCATTTGATGTCTTTCTTCTATCAACCCAAAAAAACGTAGTAAGGCAACCGGATCGGAACCAGTCCATTGGGCCTCGCTCATCAGTTGCCCGGACAACATTATTGGGCATTAGTCGGCCGAGTGAGCGTGTCAAATTTGAGCCGTTTTGTCTGCTGCATCAAAAATCTCCCCCGGGAGAAGTGTGTCTTTCGAGACTTCTGTACACTCCCCAGCGCTTGCGCTCCTGAAATTCTGAATTAAATGGGTCGGGAAGCTCAGATTTGCCACGGATACGGCTTGCAATTTGATTTCTGTCCAAAAAAAAAAGATCCGTAACAGGATATTGGAGGGTAAGGTCGGCGATTTGTTGGCGAATGACACACGGTGTGGGACGAGTGGGTTCCGGTTCACCGCCCGCCCAGAGGTTCCTGTGCCCGGGTGGCGCGTAAGGCTTGAGCCTTACGGCCCATTGATAGGGCAAAAAGGTTTTGGCCAGTGTGGAGTGATATCGACGTAAACAATTGGTGCGGAAGCGTCATGTAAGGATTAGCCGATACGCCCGACAGGAATCGCTGGGCACTCGAGCGCATCCGATACGGGCATTGGAATGAATGGCACAGTGCGTTAGCGTGGACTATGACGTCAGCAAAATCAGTGAGCGATGCTCGGGAACACCTGCAAATTTGAACGTTTTGTCAGGTGTGACACAATCCTGTTTGCTGGTTGCCTTGGGAAGGTCTGAAGAGAAGGCACAAGTCATGCGGCGTTAGCTGAAGCTTCAATAGAGTTTTGATGTTCAATGTAGTAAATTAGCAGAAAATTGGCATGGAATTAGGTTGATGGTACTTTAATAGGAGTTAAAAATGATATGAGTTATTTAAGAAATTCATAATCAAAAAATATAGAATCAATTCCCATTAAATTCTAACCCAAAAGAAATTAAGTACACGTTAATATTAATTCTCATTAAAAGTTATAAAAAACTGTTTATTGTGAGCTAATGTGCAAAGCAAACTAAAGCCTTCTTTTCGCCTTTCTTTCGACAATTTAAATTGTTACGCCAAAAAGGCGTTAATTAGGCGTTGACCATAATGACGCGTGAAAACCACAAACATATTTCCCATTTTTTTTTTGGGTTGTTGTGTGCAACCACATTAATGTACGAACGTTCCCCACATTAAAAAAAAACACACAAGGTGGAACATTAATTTTCCACCTTGTAAGCATATTCTTTTCGCAAACTGAGATTAGTTATTCATTTAAAAAAAAAATCACCAAATGTTTTGCGTTTGTTTTCCATTCGGCTGTAAATGCTTCGTTTCAGCGCCGCCACCCATCAATCATGGGTGCGAAATAATAATTTTTCATACCGGCTTACCGGTAACATACCGACAAAGCAGCACGCCTTTTCTTTCGCGTGAGAAGAGTGTTGGAAAAGAGAGGTTTTTTTTTAAAGTTATTTAGTTTTTGTACGATTTTTTTTCGATAAAAGTCTGTGTGTTGAATGCAATCCATCACCTTGGTAGCGATGGTGAAAGAATTTTGCACGCGGTGGTCTTAGCAACCGCCTTATCTTACGCCAGGGGTTGCTGGTTTTTTGTTCCATAGCAAGCAGCATGGAAGCAGGTGCTGTAGTTTTTGTGGCAAAGATAAATAATTCCAGCTGATGAGCTGAGCTGGGGCGAAAGAAAAATAGTAAGTAGCACCATTTTGATACTTTTTATTATAACAGGCAAAAAGTGTACCGAATGGACGTCCTTCTCTGAAAGTTTACTTTCAATTTGGTTGTAAAATATGCTGCAGCTGCTGTTTTGGGTGGAACGTTTTTTTTTATATATAGTGTCATTAAGCTATATAAACTCAAGGCGTATAAAACGGTTGCAACAGCAGCTCCAAGCTTTATTTTCGACACATACCATCCTCATAATTTTGCAACATCTTTACGCAGAGTGCCGTATCAGCTGTGATGCCATTTGTGGTGAACATAAATGGAAACAACACCCTCCACCGGCGCAGCATGTGACCGTGTGCACGATTTCGTCCGCTGGTCGCACTACTACGGTAGTACTTACAGTACGTCCTGGCGCTGCAATGCGCCTACTAAGGTACGAATTGGATCTTGCCATGCATGGTGCATGATCTGCGAACGCGTGCAGTCTTGATCGGGTTCGAAAAAGTAAAGCACAAGAGAGAGAAAGAGAGAGAGAGAGAGAGAGAGAGAGAGAGAGAGAGAGAGAGAGAGAGAGAAAACACCCAATCCATGCAACGATTGCCGATTGCCATGTATGAAGCCCGATAAAACCGATTGAGCAAAACTGTCACTGCGTAATTCGTCTCATTTCGGTTTCTAGCGCAAGCCCGGGACAGAGCAGAGTGTACGACACTGTTGGTGGTTTCATTTTCGGTAGCAACCAGTTTCCATTTCCAGCCATTTCCACACAAAGAAAGATGGCTGATCGTTGAGCCGGTCCCGGTTTGGGTCGCAATGAAAATGTGATGCGCCCAAGATGGACCGATCCATCAGCAACCGGCAGACAAAACGGTTTACATGTTGCACAATCTGCCGGCTCGATTCCGGTACACGATTTGGGATGGAAAATGCGATGGATGGATTTTCCAAACCCGAGCACGGTCGAGACAGCTGAGACAGACTCTAACGATTGATACCGATCGATCGGCGAGACTTGAGCGGGTTCGATCGATGGCCCTATAATCCAATCCCAGTTTGGTGTTGGTGAGTGAGAACATTGGAAGGACACTCTGGATTCGAACGACGAATCACGAACTCCCTGAGTGGATCATCGTTAGCTGTGGCTACCAAATTGCTGACATATGGCCATCGTGAGCACTACTTCATTTCCCCGGTCCATCTGGGTAGCTTTTTTTTTCTAATCTTATCGTACGGGGTCCGCATCGCCGGCCAATAAGAACCCCTTTTTGTTCTGCAACAGCAAACCTCGGAGCCAAAGCTAACCTTCCTTGGTTGGTAACAAGGTGAAATAATCAGGCAAAATTGTAACCAAACATAGTGGAGATGTTTATCGAAATCATTCATATAAATCACAATTACGCAGTACGCCGGCAGTACACCCTATTGATTGGCTAGAAACGGATCAAAAGCGGAAAGGATTGTGAACATATGCGACACGTTGCGTTGATTGTGAGTGGGAAGTGATTTGTTTGATTAGCTGTCCTATCGGGCGAATGTTTGTGCTGCACTGTAGTGGTACAAAGTGGTTAATGCTTGTGAAGAGCATAAATAACCATTTATTAGCAAGGTTTTTTTTCCCCATTAATCGCCACTCACATACACAACACAAAACGGACGCTGAATTGTTTCCATTGCAGGTCACGGTGTTCGTGAAAAAAAAAAATCGTGACATTTAATCACCCTTACCGTGTAGCTGCACACATCGCGAGAACTAAAGCGTCAGATTGACACGCGTGTGATGTGTGAGAATGGTTTAAGAAAGCAAAACACATCTTCGCAACGAGCGTGCCCGAGGAAACTGATCGTTTCGGGACAACCGCAAACAAAAAAAAAACCGTTCGACTTGGGCTACATTTTCACGCCTTCTCAACCGGGAGGGTTGATCATCCTTACGTGTATTGCTTTCTTTCTGTTGCAAACGCATCGATACAAAACTCACCCGAAAACGAAGATCGACCGGGTCGATGAAATTCGATCGCTCCCTGGCGATGTGGTGTGGTACGAAGGCGTTGTTAGTGAGTATGGAAGCGCCACATCTAACCGGCCTATTGCCGGTCCGACCGACACAAACCAACCCGCCCGGTGTCTCGGGATGCACGGTGCGGATCCGTTTGAGCATCATATTTCACGCAAATGGTAATATTTCATAGTTTTATGAGGCGACCCGTCTGCGAGGTTTGGAAAGTGGCCCGGGCACACGGGGTTTTTGCGGATTGTCGGTCGTGTTGGGAAAGGAAATGTGTGGCAAATGTGATGTGATACATGGTGCGCTGGAAGGATGGTCGGATGGTTGAGGGGGGTATTTTTTTCCCTGATGTGTGTTAGGTTTGGTCACACATTTTCGTACGACGGACGCGTCACGTCACATTGCCGATGGTTTCTAATGTGGCACTAGGCGTTGCGTGGAAAACGGTTGACGGAATGTGCTGAACGTTGCACAAAGTTAAACCAAATAAAAACATCTCACACCTTTCGATATGTAAAGTAAATAAACTTTATCTTGAATAGAAAATTCATTTTGATGTATACATATTCTTTTTAATTCTTTTCTCAAAGGTCATATGTACCTCTAGGAATAAAAATACCGAGGAATATCTCCAAGCACTGTAAAATCTTTGTTACATTCGCAAGCTTTTTGTAGCATACACTAATACAAGGTACGAGTTAAGTTTTATATAAAATATTTTATAAAACTTTTGTACAAAATACTGAAAATTCTAATCTCAATCGAAAGACACATTATTATCATTAAATGTTCTTCAAACTTTCGCGAATTGTAGTTTGTCAATCCTGGATCTCCTGGTCCTGATCAATCCTGGATCTTCAATTATTTATGTTATAGGATCTTCTGTTATATTATTGAAGTTTTTATTGGATAAGTTTTTTTATTAGGTGTATTAATGTGTTCGTGCGGTTTTGGTATTAATGCTCCCATTTATTTATTACATATTTATTGAATCTAGCAACACTGCCAATTTGAAGTGTCATTATTGGGCTACAATATCCACTATCTGTCATTTTGATAAATAGTAAATAACATAGTATCTGCGAGCACCGAACATGGCATCATTTGTACCAAATAATGTGTTTTTGCGGGGAGTTTTGCTTCATTATTTCAATATGAAGAAAAAGGCTGCC
>STHB01018216.1:0-12362 GCA_018908115.1 Anopheles rivulorum
ACTTCTCTTCTCTGTTTCGTTGGTGCGATAAAAGTTAATTTTCACTTCACTAACCACATCCTTGAGTTCATTGCTTTTTGGGATTGATGTCTAATCATTCGTAAAGCGATGCTGGTGTGTATATCTTAATGCACCTGAGCAACGCTTTTCCATCACGAATGGACGCTTTCGCTCGCAGCACAAGTGATGCAGGTCTTCGTAGAATGAAGCTTTTGGCAATGGGAAGCCTTCTCTAAATGTGATGATCATGCCTTACGGGTTTGTAAGTTAGCTGTAATCGATACATTTTTACCACGATCGTAACTACATAAGCACCAAATCAACATAATGAAAAGGGGTATTATGTACAGTTTGACACGCGTTAGGAAATGTCGGAAACTTCCGTTCGATTACCGCTTTGGTACGCTATCATCGATTGCTCATACAATTTTCACGGCTCCGAGAATTCTATATCAAACACTCTCAAACATCGCTCTCGTGTACGTGTACCATTGAAATTACTTTGATTTGCCAAACTCCACACCGGCACACGGGGCACACCGTGATGCCGTGACACAAAAGGCATAATGTAAATGGAAAGATTGTGACCTCACCGTCGCAAACCGTGGCTAGCGATTGAATATTTGATGGCACTGCCTGGTTGAGCAGTGACGCAAAGTTTGACGGAGCACGGGAAGCGTCACACGTTAGACAGCCGTTTCCGTTTCCTGTACGGAAGCGGAAAAAGGGAACCTTTACGCCACGTCAGTTCGAATATTTGGAGTGCTTTTGTGTGTCGTGCGCAATGGAATGAGATACCGTTCGTGGAATCTGAACGTGGGGGAGTTTATAGTAGTTTGGTGGAAAGCTGATGTACCAGCATGCAATTAGAATGTAGAATGCTAGTAGTGGTGCCGTACGACTAAATGCATTGTGTTGGGTGGGAGAGGTTTTAATACCATTTTCTGGCTTTGCATGCAATTCGTAAAATTGGGCAAATATTCTTGCTTTATGTCATCAATTAAATGATGTGCGGATATTTTTGAGACCAGTGTGTGGTGGTGGTCGATTTGGAATTGACCAAAATATCATTAAAAAACCTGTCAGTCTTCGTAGGGAAAGATAAGTAAACAGATGGAGCAAATTTGTAGATTGCTTCAAAAGACTAGACCAATGATAGACTTGGAAGGCGGCATTAAGCAAAAAGACTACTAAAAGTCATGAAAAACCGAAGAGCAATATACTGAGTGACTCATTATTGTAATTAAAATTACTATTATTGAGTTTTTTTTACACGACCGTTACATAGTAGGCGGCGTAATACTTAAGGTCAAGGGGTTTTTTTTCTCTTTGTTAACATCTTTATTGATTTGATTCAATTTTGATAGAGCTTGGTAGCTTTATTTCCTTCTTAAAATTTAAGCAAATTGTTATATTATTTGGTTACAAATTCTAAAAAAGAATTTAATCTATTCTAATCTTTTATTTGTTGTGCGAAGAACTCATCACGCGGAAGTTACTCATGCAAACATTTTACACAAAAAGTGAAATTATCTCTTGCACAGCTTTTGCTGTGTTCAATTAAATGTTCAATTAAATTGCACTTTTTTATCAACTCAATAAAATGGAAAAATTAAAATGTATTATAATTATGTAAACTTGATCTTTTTAATTATGTTTTTTTCGTGATGGTCAAATAATCAATCGTTTACGTCGTTGTTTCAATATTGTTCTAAAATGAGAAAAGTTCGTCAAGGATGCTGTTGCTGTTGGCTAATATATGAGGAAACAACAGAAACAAACTTTTCAACCTTGAGGAATTTTTCGATTGATTGAAGATTTGTTTTATCTTCCCTTGCAGAAACTTATTCCTGGGCATCCTTGGTAACTCCAATAAGTTTCTTGGGAATAATGGGATGAGTCTTCCATATGTTCCGTTAGAAGCTATTCGATGTTATCGTTTTCGATTCCCAATTTTAAGCTATTTACCTACGTAGTCAAGCGTTCCTTAATGATAAGTTCTTTGGAAAGCAGCTGTTAAACATTTCCTATCAAACCAAAGATTTATTAATATTTTGACGACAAATCCAAAGCCAAACATAAAAATGAACTCGTTAAAAGAGGTATTCGTAATGAAAGAATTCATTGGCGTTTGCATTTGAATTTGATTTAACAAGTGATGGCTTTTTATTCTGGATGCTTTATAAAAAAAATTAAATGGCTCTTGCATCTTCAATATCCACAAAAGACCCAATTGAAAGACTTTAAAGCAGACACATTAAAAAATGCACAATGCTTTTAAAATATCCTGACTAGAGTTATGGATGCTTTTGGATGGCCAGAAGACTTTATCGAAAAAAGCAGCTTCGTTTGAATGAACACGTGCCAAAGCAAACACATTCTATCCAGTCACTATTGCATATGTAGCGTCAATGGACGACCTACATTACTCAAGATGACGACGTAGAGAATATATATTTTATTTATCAAGTGTCCAGTTCTCCCCTTTTTGCTAGCGTTTGTTGATTCAGTTAGAAAAGATTTGAGTGCTTCCGGAGACGGTGGCTGACCTGTTTAAAGTGTTTCATCACACTGCGTACGCCAGAAAGAGGGAATCAAACATTATGATTGTATTTAATGTGCTTTTACTCAAGGTTATCCAGCCAGGTTTGGATTAGTTTGGACGTTTTCCATTCTGTGCGAAAGCTTTCTGCAAGGGATCATTCAACTATAACGTAACGTAAAAATTGAAAATGTTTGACTCTCTTCTTTATCGTTACAAGACGTAATAGGATTTATTATCGAGTTCTTTTCTATTAATTGCGTCATAATTTGGCGAATT
Organism: Anopheles rivulorum; assembly: GCA_018908115.1. Classification (NCBI taxonomy): domain Eukaryota; kingdom Metazoa; phylum Arthropoda; class Insecta; order Diptera; family Culicidae; genus Anopheles; species Anopheles rivulorum. Next base: position 2,822 of record STHB01018216.1, read on the forward strand.
TCTCTGAAATAAAAATTATAAAAAATTAATTAAAGTTTCAAAATAAGTTATTTCTCCAATGGCAATCAAAAGAGGCTTGTGGAACTGTTTCTGAAACCATATCTTTTATACTTGGTTCCCCAGTTTATAATGTATAATAAACTTAGGTGTAGTTTTCGATGGTTTTAACATTTTAAAATCATCTTATTTTATGTAATGTAACAAAAAGGTTTATCCACAAACTCTTCTTTTTATAACAAATTGTAAATCAGGAAGTAAATTCTACTTCTCAATCAGCGTTACGTCATTACTGAATAATCCCCAATTTGTTCTTATATCCGATGCACATTGAAATCTTAGCTGCTGCAATGGTATGTTGTGGCGTTTAAAGCAGTATGTCGGACACATGACAGTGACATGGTTGGGCTGTCCGTTAAAGTTGAGTTTTTGTTTTTTGCTTCCAGGTCGCTAGCAAAATGATTACTTTCCAGGATCCTGTTGTCGATTTAGTGAGGTAAACGCATACATGGTTTTATTGGCATTAGATCAAAGAGCTGCACTCTGCACTCAGTGTAATGTATGTAGATGATGAACTACAGCAGTAAAGCAGAATTAATGAATTTTTAATCTCATTAATAATTGTATTTTTTCATGTTTTTCTGCCAGAAGCATATGATAGTTAAACATATAAAATTAAAAATAGTTGTTTAAATTATGTTAAGTTATTGGTATAAAAAGTTTGGTAAACTAGACGAGTAGATGACAAACATCTTGGGAAAATTCTGAACAGTATGAACCAATATAGGATTAATTTATATATTTTTGTTTAATAGTTTAAAACAACATTGAAGTGCACAAAGATTATCTTCTGTTTTACCAAATCCAAGAACATTATTAAAGCTTTAACAGTCAAAATTTCTGTAAAATTCCCATTTTTAAAGAAACCATTTCCTTCACTATTCCTTTCACACACTTTTCACTCACGTTTGCTAGTGGCACTGATGCGATGAAAAATCCTCAGAGAATAATGGTTATGTTGAACAACACAAGCATTACGATCCCGGTCCGGCCTAGTGCACTGCCACTGGAATGCTTTCGACGTGTAGCTCGACATTATACAAGCGTATGGTAACGATGTAAATCATATTTAACCTATAAACCAAACTTACAACACATTTCAATCCAATCGGACATGTGTTTGACGCCCCCCCATCGAAGTAAAAGGGAAACCGTTGGCAATGAACTTATGCGAGCAGCTTGAGTGAGTTTGTATAATATTCTCCAACAAAATGCTTACAATGCGTGCTGGGGTACATCTTACAGAACTTAAACCGTGTAGTAAACCCCCACGGTCACGGCTCGGGATTATACGTTCATTCGAACAATCTTAGAACCCTGTCTCAAAAAAGCTTACATCCAGGCGCTATCCCGAAAAGCTAAAAGGGGTTCGAGGGTTTTGCATTATTTGATTTTGCTTTCCGTACCAGTGTTGCCGAACGTTGCAAACAAATTTTGGCCACCATTTTCAATTCCGCACGGAAAAGCGACTGCTCTTTCCAATCCTCGATATATATATTACTGACTCATTCGATGAAACGCTTTGATCTGACAGGGATCGCTTCCACATGTCAGCCGACCGGTTGATGCTGTTTGCGGCATTTGTCCCCATTCCACATTTTATTGCTTGATTTGCTTTAGCCGTGCGTACTGATGTACCACGATTTAGCAGAAGAAACCGAAGCACCAGCGTCCCTTTTCTGGTCGGAACAATGTGTACAGTGGCTGTATACTGTTGAGTGTAAAATTCAAAACATTTTGTACTAAAGTTGAATGTATATTTTCTCAACACGCACGTGTCCCATCTATCGGCGTTTGATCCCGAGCGATGGTAGAAAGACAACAACAAAAAAAAAACACACACACACACAAGAGGATGGCAACAAATCCAATAGCCGGGAGCATCCGTCTGTCCAACATTGGGTCTCCCCGTTTAGCAGCCACAGTATACTTGCGCACTTTCATCCAGTATCAACCATCCTAGGAGCTAGGACTAAAGTTTATCCATTACCTCGCGAATAATTTTACCTATTGCCGCAAGAGTTTGGCTTTTATACTGGTGGTAGATCTCGTAAGGTTAGATTTTATGCTTTGATCTAGCTGTAAAGTTGACCATATCCGCCGCTGTATCAAGCCCGATCAAGCGTAACGGAATGCGGCAATATACCCCGTGAAGCTCGCCTTGTCTGGCTGGTGGAGTTTGTGGTACGATGTAAAAAATGAATTCATTTTACATTAGAATTTGGTTGATATCCAACATGAAATATAGCTATACAACGTTAATGGTTATTGCATACCATCAGCGTGTAAGTGGTGAAGCAACACAGCTGTCGAAGTTTGAACTCGCTTCACAGAATGCGACAAAGTTTGGACTAGATATTGCGTAAACTTTTAAATCTTTCAAAAAAGAATAAATAATATAAGATTTAAAATATGATCTTTGATATGAAATGGATATATATGATATGGAAATATGATATGGACAAAGGAATTTTCTATTTATTTAAAGCTTATTATTGGCTTTAGAGTAACGGACCAGAAATTCCAATCCAACTAGAGTGGTTTTCCGAAAGCGCCACGACCGCAATTATGTTTCGTAGAGACCAATTGGAATGGTATGGCCTTCTCCTTAGTTACCTTTTTCAAAAGTGACCTGGAGTTCTAATTAATTGAAATGCAGCTATCGTGTCCGGTCGCGTGGTATTTCATTACTAAACGTGTACGTATACCGTAAATTACTAATCATGTTATTACTGGTAGGTAATGTTTGTCAGACATTATTTACACTGAAAATCCTTCCCATATGCCAACCAAGTTTTTGCAATTAGTTGGTGTGGAAAGCAGATCTGAGGAAATTGATTTCACACGGTTTGCTGACCCTTTGTGGCTTAGTATGTACGATATTAGGAGTTTCAGAAGAAATGTGTGTATTTTGTAACAGATTAAGTTAATTTTGTAATTTTCATATAAAACGAGATGTATTTTATATACAGAACTCATAATGTGTGGACGTAAACAAGAAATGACAAATAACGTGTCTGTGTAAAATTAAGCGAAAATGTTTAAACACCATGAAAAAGAGCTTACTAACACAAATAGTACACGAACACTCAACCTACTCGTAACGTTTGATTATTTTTCCATTGCGATCAACGTTTAGCCGGCCGGCTAGTCAGACCATGCTACGGTCTCGCGGAAATCGCGGAACGGTCCGAATGGGATTTGAACCGAGTCCGGTCGTGTTGGGACCTAGCGTCGTTGCCAAGTACACCACCGGGCCACCCCTGCTGTTTAATACTATTATGCTAATAATAATTAAAATTTGAAAATGAGTATTTGAGATCAATATATAGTCAATCTAGTTTAAAATATTTAGCTGTCTAGAGAAATCGATTTTCACAATTACTTTCTTTTTTAATTATGTTAGAACGGATCAGACCGTATTAGACTAATTTTATCAAGTATCCTGTTAGTCGGACCATGCTACGAGAGACGGTCTGAATGAGATTTTGGATCGGAACGGTCATGTTGGAAATAGCGCCGTTGCCGAATATACCACCGGGTCGCCCCATTTTCACATTTACTCTCTCTCTCTCTCTTTGGCTTAACGACCTACCAGGTCATGCCGGCCATCAAATGGCTTACTAGACTATTAGATACCACGTAGTTGCATAGTCAGTGCTCACTACGGGGGAACGGTCCGGATGGGATTTGAACCCGGTCCGGTCGTGGTAGGGTTTCACATTTACTATTACTACTAAAAAATAGCTAAAAATTAGTAAAACTAAATACTAAAATCAACTATTTTTAGCCTGACATTCAGTTTTTGAAACAAGCTTTTTTAAAGTTTACAAATAATCCATCCACTGCTTTCTTCAATATATCTAATTCTTACTTGCTTTCTAATATATTTTTCTTTACATAGCCTTCATGTACTTATCTAAAGTATTTATACGATCTTTTTATGTCGTTTATCATCTGCCTGAGTATATTGCCAAGACTCTGTTGTTTTGAGAACATTTTATAGACTCTTTAAAGGAATTCTATCTAGAGAAATGTTTGCCAACAATCCTGCAATACCCAAGCATTGGTATGCTATTATCGACTGCACCATTCTAGTCAATCATTATTTTTTACTTAAGTTGTTTTACAATCCGCTTACCAGCATCAGTACACTTCAAGCGAATGGAAACCGGTATAGATGTGCAAACTACTAATAAAAAAAAAAACAACAACAAAAGCACGTGCACTGGAAACAAGTTGCGGTGGATTGTGTGTTTTCCCAAACTGGATACACACTCAACAAACCGCCACCACCTTAAGTGCCCGGACGTATAAAAGGCACCCACGACTTCGGTGTCCTGCCACCGGGCAGAATGGTCTGTAACGTTGGCACTTGAATTGTTAGTCACGCGACCGAGCGCCTGATTAAAGCAAACCCTTAATGGTGGTCTATCCCATGTTCCAGTAGGATCAGCATACAACAAAACCTCTCCGCATTGACAATGTAGCCACAGATTAAGCTCCGGTTTCTTAGTCTCAAGGAAAAACTGCATTAAAATAGCCCGTGGGGAGACGAAACCGGACGAAGAGATAAGTGAAATTCCAGATAAGAAGGAAGGAGGCAACATAACCGCCACCGTGCTGCAGTAGTAGCAGCAGCAGCATCAAAACACTAGCGATATGATGAAGCAGTTAGCAGGATGTGGGTACTACCATACCAACGTCGTCCTTTTTCGTTTATCGTACATTTTCTCGTCCTTCGTAGTACTGTGCCCCCCCCCCCCCAAAAAAAAAGGAGCAAAGGAAGAAAGAAAAAAAGCAACCCCTGCAACATACTAGAGAACTTGGTGGAGTCTTGACGAAACCGTCGTCCGTAGGTAATGTCGCACCGTCGACGTCATGTCGGAATGTTAATGTAGCAGGCGCTCACGTGCTCGTATTGTTGCCGAGAATGTTTGAAGGATTAATCAAACGACTACTCACACACACACACACCCATCCCGTTGGAATACAGCGTGAAAATAAAATCGCTATCTCTTCCTTGGGACTTGCCTCGCCTTACCGATTATGCATTCATCACAGATATGCTCGTACGGTTGAGATGTTGCTTTCACGCCACCGAAAAACCACATGTTGGCTAATCGCTTATTACCCAGCGAAGAGTTCAGAATGGGTACGTCGTTTTCAAACGACACAACTACCGGAACTGAACAATCGCCCACAGAAGCACGAAACTCGGGACTCGGGATTTGACTTCCCCTAGACAAGCGACCAAGGAACTGCGCCGACTCACCTCCTTAGCAATAGGGGAGTTTGTTTTTGTTGACGTCTTTCTCAAAATCGACATGTAAGATCAACCTTTCCAGGAACTCCAACCTTCCAACCCTTCCCTGGGTCCGGTTCCAACCCCAGCTCCACTCACGCATTGGAGTAGCAGAAAAAAGGAGGTGCAGCAAAAACGGATGACTACACCATATGGTTGTTATTGTATTTTATGTGTTTTTACGCTTCGCAAGTTCATGCACGGCACGTTAGTAGTCCATATACCGTGCCACCAAAAGGGTCCCCGTGTTACGTGCCCCGTTGCCAATGGACTCCTTCCCAAAGCCAAAGGGTGTCATGCTGCTTTAAGCGTGTAAGTCTAACAATGCACTCTTGAGCGGGAATGCCAACCAAAAAGCATAATAACTCTTTCGTATTCCAAATGAATGACTTGTTTGGGCTCGGTACGGCCGCAAGTGTGCTAGCGTCACGCGGTTGCCTCGGGTTTTTTTTTGTTTGTCGACCTGCTGCCAAGCATCAGTTTGTTGCCATTCCATACAATTCCGGGGACCGGGTTTGCGAAGAAAAAGGAATTGCAATTTGAATAGCCGCAGGTTTGAAAAACATAGTGCTTGAAAAATGTGAAGGTCACAAGCGATGGTGGAAAATTGGTTCCAACCATGCTGGAGTTTCTATGTGTGTGTGTGTTTGTGCGGATGGTAAATATGGGGTTTTAATGGTGAATAGGTGACATGGATAATTCGGTTAAATTGAACCTAACCCGTATCAACAGTACTGCCATTGAGGCACATACTAAACATTTGAAATGTTCTGTTTTTTATTCGAAAATTGTATATTATGTGATCTTTGTTTTTCTTCTATCTAGATCTTTAGTGCTAAAGATATACGAAAAAAATTAGTTTTCTGCAAGTTCCCATCTTGTTCCTCTGCTTAAAACTATTATTTATGATGAGAAGCGTAATTCATTGTATGCGAATTTGAAGTTCCTGAATTATTATTTCAGTGGAATCATAAGAATGATGATTAAGACGATAACATGGAGAACCTTCGCTGTCCTAAGCTGCACGTAAACTGCAATAAAGATGCTAACTTATGCTGTTCTAGTCTATAAGGATCCGTAGTAATGATGGGAAAAGTTCCAACAAAAGGAGCGATGTGTTTTACACTCCTGGAAAGGCATGACCATTACTCAAACGGGTTCTATAATCTGGTTCGGCCTAGGGGCGGCCCGGTGATGTATTTGGCAACGACGCTAGGTCCCAACACGGCCGGACTCGGATCAAATCCCATCCGGACCGTTCCCCGGTAGTGAGCACTGACTATGCAACTACGTTGCATTTAATAGTCTAGTAAGCCATTTAATGGCCGGCATGACCTGGTAGGTCGTTAAGCCAAAAAGAGAGAGAGAGAGAGAGGGAGAGAGAGAGAGATAATGGTTCCAAATGAATTCTAGAAGTTCCTATGAAACATCGCTTCAGATATCGTTCATAGGTTTGAAAAATAATTTAAAAGGCATTAGAATGGAAGAGCCAAGGTTTTGGAACCTGATATCGTTCACTCCAATTAGTTAGATTAGTTAACATTTTTCCCTCACTAATTCACTAGATCACGTTATATTTTCTTAATGGGTTTATTGTAGAGTTTTTATTCGGTACATGCGATCTTCAAAATCTTAAGCAATTTTCAAGATTCTTTCACAACGCAAGACAACGCAAAAACTATATCTGTATATTTTCGTCAACATACAATACTCGTTGCACCAAATAACCCTTATCTTTCATATCGACAATAGGAAACGTTGATCGTTCCTTACAATGACTTGTTTGATTAATCAGAACTGGTTGAAAATATTGATTATATTTTATTTCAACTTATGTTACTGTAATACTCAGCATCCCCAAAGGTTGCTCTGAGATCCAAAATGTTCAATATAAAAGTATTCCAATTGCAACAGGTTTGTGCATATGTATTGTCCTTCCATCTCTGCACGACACAACGAAACGTAATCCTATTTACTATTTACTTGCTGCGTAGGTTATCCCGGACAGAACACAACGGTTCACATTGCAATTGACTGTCGAACAGCAATGGCACGATTTCTCGTATCACAGCAATAGCCTAGCGAAATGCTGATCCGTAGAAGAATAGTTGGCCCAATTGCAGATGTAAAACTGATTACAGCTCAGCACTATGCATCTACGCACAATACATTCGCTCGATATATAGCGAACGCGGTTCCGTCAAAAATGGTTCATTTTGCAGGAACCGAAGTCCTGTCCTTTGCATTTAAAAACGATCGCGTTTATTTTTCCAATATTTCGCAACTGAAAACGCGTTCCAAAATGTATTGTCCGCTTAATTTTCATTCCACGCAGCGCAAAACAACACTATCTGAGCTGATGCAGACGAACACATGTGTGTTTTCTGACGAATATTGTTTGGTTTTTGTACACACGAAAATACTGTTTTCCTTTCAATAGCCGTTTATCGATTTATAGGATGCACCGGCAACTACATGGTGTAGAATTTCGACGTTTAAATTGACTGTTGCTGCATTGTAGCATGTGCACGGTTTATCGTCGTGGTTCTTACATATGTACTAATCTTATTATCCTTTTTCTTGATCGCGAACTTTTGCTCGTAACGTAAATGAGGAATTTACTTTCCAATCACCCGTACACCAGACGCTGAAGCGTTTCCTGAAGTTAATAAATCACCCGCATCGGAGTTGGTTGTTTTCGAGTGTAAATCGGGTATATTAAACACACTACCGAAAGCATATAACAGGCATGTTGCCCAAGTTATAAAACAATTAATATGTCGCTCTAAACAAAAACCGTTCGATTAGTGAGCGCTTTTTTATCGTTTTATCGCCTTCGCATCCTGCTAATCAATCTTGCTTTGGTTTGACTTTTGTGCAATCATTTTGGGAACTGTAAACTATTCGGTTTGCCAAAAGTGTACTACATAACTCCTCAATAAACATAAATGTTCCTAAAAGAGCATTGAATAGATTTCATTATTCTTAATTGAAAAATTAAGGTGTCTCCTATTCCGACTTCTGGAATTTCGGTGTTTATTGTGTGATGTGATAAAGAGTTCTTTGGCGAGCAATGTGAGCACACTACAAGCTCCTTAACCCATATCTGACACATCAAGACTTTGATAAGGTACTAATAATAAACTGATTTAACAGGTGTTTCTCCACTGATTTTAGCTGAATGATTGATTGATCTGCTGATCGGGTTGATTCTACAACCCTGTTGTTGTTGTACTGAATGCGAAAGTACTAATCCCCAATTCGTTCGGGTGCCTCTGTTCTGTGAGAAACTTGCTGATGCTGAGCAAGTGAAGTAGGTTTTCTGTGACAAATAATGCTGTGCGGATAGGTTAGGCACTTGTGTGAAGTATTACCCATATCACTCTTGCTCTGGTACCAGCGACAGAAGTTGCCAAAAATCCGTTGCAACCTATTAACGAAACTATTAACTACGAACAGAATCGGCCGATATACAATATAGATAGTAAAATAAGGTCAAAAATAGCATTAACCGTATCAAATAAGATTTCTGTTTTATTTTCATACTTCTCCAGAAGATCGTCTGCAAAGTCCTCAGTGGACAACATTCGAAACTCGTATTACAGTAAAATGTAATTTCAATAAGCAGTTTCATTATTTCTAAAAACAGCCATGAATCACAGCTCCATACTTGAAGGAGCTGAAAATCCTTAAGTTATTTATTTGCTTATTGTTTGCACGATCATTAATGTTTACAGCGTTCAATAAAGAGTACAGCTGACACGCTCGATCAAGTCACACCGTTGATTGTTCGCGTCCCAGTACAGTCCCGGTGCACAAAACGCTTGGACGGCTGATCCTGCTCGGCAGATGAAGTATTCATCACATCGTTCCACGCCTGGCAGAAACACGATCTCGTTCGGATCATCCACGTCCGGGCAGTGTGCCTGTTCGCAATTGACGCGCTGCAGCGGATTGCAAACTTTGGTACGTCGATCAAACCCATAGCCCTCGGCGCACTGACTCACAAAGGATGCACCATCGGAACAGGTTATGAATTGGTTACAATTTTGTGGATGTGGTAGAATCTGTACACCCGTCTTCTCCAGACAAACGTGGCACATCACTTTATCCTGATGGTCACACAACTGTTCCAGCTCGTTATAGTAGAAATCGCCTGGGCACGTATTCAAAGATGCG
>STHB01018279.1:0-12350 GCA_018908115.1 Anopheles rivulorum
ACCCCGGAATCGTGGTGCGAATGTTCCATTACTCTGCTGGACGGCAACAATCAAAAGGTGCTAAATTCATTAGACCGAACCGTGTGTTCGCAGTATGCGGGGAAGTGTTTAATACCCAAGGTTGTTGTTTTTTCTTTCTCTGGTTGGTTCTCCTAACCGATTGCTAACATGATTTGGAAACCAACGCCCATGTGTGATGGATTCGCAGTAATAAAGCAACGGTGTGGCAGCAATCAGCCCGAGATCGTTTATCTTGTTAAAGGATTAAGGGGCGCGAAACTGGCCTGCAGGCAAGAAGGCCGCAATACAAATTCATTAGTTCGAATATTTGCTGTGAAGGTGGACCAAGCGTTGAGTTAGGCATTAGAATTGGAGATCTTGGGAGAATTGAAGGGCCTCAACAATTGCTTTTTCTTTAGGTGAAAATCCCAAATTTCACACTACAAAATATCCATAAAGAAAGGTTATTCTTTTGTGGCCATGCGAAAATAACGATCTTTATACGATAGAAATGGAGAAAAAACTCAACGAACCTTCTCACACTCACATGAGCAAATATGGGATACCCTTATTCCAGCGAACCTTTCCCTGTTTTTTTTTTTTGGTTGTTCCCATTTATTCATCCAACACATTCCCTCCTTTCCTATTCTGGAGCTTCCTGCGGTAAGAGCAAAGCAAAAAAAAAACCCTGCGAAGAAATAAATAAGCAACAGCACGAAAACCTTCCGGATATTCACATTTACGGTTCCTTTCATCGAAATTATCACCATTATCATAACGGTGCCATTAACATTTAATTTAATGTGGGCTGCACGGCGCCCGCTTATATCCGCTTGCCTTCTAACGGGGTGGCACCATATCTCCATATTGTGCGGTTCCGTTGAAATGGCAGCACACGATCGGTAACGATTGGGCGAGATTTTAGTCGACGACGACCCGCCATTTTCCTTCCAAAGCGTGCCTGGGCACTTTTATGGAAGTGGAGAAAATTTTAGACGCAAAACCATGGAGTTTTGTTGCTTTACTCCAGCAAAAAAAAAAACCTCCAACCCCCGAAGAAAATGATTGTTCCAGCGGTCGTAATCGTGTTTCCTCTTCGATTAAAGGTTCTTTGCCGTGTCCTTCTGGCATCATTTTCCAAACCATAAATATCGTTCGCAAGAGGCCGCAGGCGTAACTGAGTTCGGGTGGGTTTTTGGTGCAGTTTGGAATAAAAAAAGAACAACCAAAGCCACATTAGTGCGGGGTGCGAAAAATACATATTTCCACCACCATATGGAACCATTTCGCACAGCAGAAAGACTTTCGTGGAGAGTCCCAGGGATTACATTGATAGAACTCTCGGTTCGCCGGGAAAAAACGATCGAAATCGAACGGGAGGTTCGTTTTTTTTCTTCTTCGTGGCGATAAGGTATAAGAAACGAACACAAATACTGTAAGGCAAACATTAAATATTGAACTATTAAGGAATCGGCGAATATCACTCACACCGTACGTGGAGTCCTCGTGTGTGGATGGTGGAAAGGGACATAAATATTTGAGTGAAAGATTTTTTCACTCTTTCGTTCCATGGCGAAAGGTTCCTGATGCCCAGAAAGTCAGGAACACCGCCTCAAGAACAATATTTGGTTGCCTAAATGCTGAGCTGCCGCTTGACGCTAACCGATGCGATGATGGATCTGTCAAACCGGGCACGGGCTTTTGGTCTTGAGAACTTTCGTCTTTTGGGATGGTGCACTGCACCACTCCACTCTGGAGCAGGTTCGATTTGCACCGAATCTGCGGGAAGAGTTGTTTGTTTTCAATTTCGCTCGATTTTACGATTCCATCAAATATATATATGCTTTTTTTCGTCTTCTGTTGCTACTGGGCACGGTTCTTGTTTTCTCCGTTCACGATTTGGAAAGCGGTGCAGCGTTGAGAGATTTTTGGTTGGGTCCTGTTGGCATCGTTTCGTACTTAGATGGGGATGTATAGATGTGTTTTAGCGAATGGTAGTAGCCATCCGTTCCATTTGATGAAAGTGTGCGGTTCTCTACATTGTATAAAATGGTACGGTTTACCGATATCAATACATGCGTGCCAGTGGCAATAAACTTTATTGATCCATCTAGATGTACTTGGCGAAAGGGCACATCGTTGGTTACAGGAGAAAAAAAAACAGCTTACCGAAGCGATCCGTCGGGAACACCACACAGCAGTCTGTTCAATTTTGACAATTTAGCTGGGCGCGCAGAAACTTTCGATTGGATCGGTCAGAATTGATCCAGTTTTGAGAATAAAAGCATGGTCCCGACCCACACCCAAGCCAATGTTTGCTGATAACGCGACCATTCAGAACACAAGCAAATGGAAGAGATAAAAGAAAAGAAAGCAACATTGTGGAGAAACAACTCCGCAAATGGAATTTCCCAACAAATACACACGTCCACAAAAAGTTGTTGTTAACCATTTTGGGGGACACGACCGGTTGCTGGTTGCGGAACCTGGTTCGCTGCCAGGTCGGATTTCTTGTCAATAAAACCATCAAAAATTATGGCACGGGATATATTAATAAATGGGGAGAAAAAGGCACGGCGCGATAAAGAGTAAATTGTATCGATATGTTGCGCAATAAAACATCGACGCATAAAATGTTGTTGCTTCAAATCAAAATCCGTCCATTGATCGGAGAGCTGGCTGCTTCCTCGATACGGGGGAGAGTTTTATGGCAAATTTCTTACGGAGGATGGTTTTTTTCCTTCGTTTTTTTTTTGTTGGGGATGATGGCACCAGCATCAGCACAGAAGATCGACGCTTCGCGACGTGATGTGGTGGTGGAGATGTGCGTTTTATGCGTGTTGGTGGTTACGCTTCCGAGTGGGACAACACTAAAATTGTTGATTGGTTTTTGAATAAGTGCTGCGAAGGGTTTATAGTACGGGGTGCGGCACTACTCTAGCTGTTGCTGTAGTATATGATGGATATGAAGGAAACAGCCAATCGATTTGTAACGCTGGAACTACACTTTGAATGGAGCAAAACTGATAATAATAAAACGTTGTACATGATATTGGGGATAAAAGGGAATATAGCCACAAAATTTTTACTTCAGAAGCATATGATCCTAGGAATTCAATTTAGACTATATTAACATTCGCATTTTGGTCGGACGAAACCGAGATTTTAAACATAATTGAAACTTAAAAAGATATTTTTCCTGTTGTTAGGAGAAGATTTTCCACTAAAATACTCCCATTTTCTTTGCAGTGGTACAGAAGAATGATACCCCGTTTTCAAGAGCATAATTGAGGCTTTTGCAAATCCATTACCTTTCGATAACAAAAGCGCAGGAAAATTGGAATATGCTTTTGCACAATGCCGATCCAACCGACCAATAGAGCCAGCCAATAAGCATATGATCTCCCCAGACTAGACTTCCAGCTAGACATGGAATAAAATTCCTCAAACCGCAATTCTCCCCAAATCCTTCCAACTTCACCGACTCCAATATCTCTAGGTTCCCCAAGAGAGAACCGGCCAACCATAATCTGGTGCCGCCCTTGAATGAGGCCCAACATACACACACATACACATTCAACTTTTTCTCAGACGAAAAGTCGAACCGAAGCCACACCATTATTATCATCAGCATCATTGTCGATGATCGCTTCCTTTTGCAAGGGGGCCAACAAAAAACCGGTTGAATAGCCGACTGGGTAGCTGATTTGTGTGTGGTTTCTCCCTTATTTTTTTTCCAACATCTTCGTGACTGAGCGGGCAACTTTTGTAGTGAGAAAGCTCCATCCCGAAGGGATTGCATATCGCCACCGATCAGGCCGGATTTGTTTCTCCCATTTCGCTCGAACATGCAATCACTCTTTTCCTCATTTGTGTTAACCGGTTTTGCCTGCCGGATATGTGCGGATGTGGCCACCTATTCATAAAATATATAGGCACATATTAAAAAGCAGGTTTGAGCCACCGAACCTAACGGGGCACGGGGCGTTGGGAGCCCAACGGATGGGGGGGGTTTTTGGGGTGCGCTTCATCAAAAGATTGATGCACAGCGAAGATGGTATTTCAATGGCGGTGCCGAGAAGTTGCTTTTCGACCAAATCCATGGTACCATGTTGGCAGTGTGTTCCGAAGGATTATCCATCGCCGTTGGGATGGATTCACGATGAATGGCGCGCGCTCACCATGTTTCAGCATCTGCATCCATTGGAGCTGTTCAATCGGGAACAAAGGAGATTACAACCTGTTGGTTGGGTAAAGGATGACTGTGTTTTTTCGATTCCGTTTTTTTGATTATGCTATCAATGGAAGTTTGAAGCAGGTGCTTTATAAATGGTTCGTTCAATGTAGTTTAAATACTGAAATGGAATTTTATAACATTTATTGGAACATTATTCTGATATTTAAAAATTGTTTTCTATTTCAATACACATTTTTGCACAACTTCATACAATTACGACTTTGTATTAAACGCAAATAGCAAAAACGCACACTAAACTCCAACATTATTTTGTCAATCAACAAACACAAAATGGAAGCACGGGTAAACGATTCGAGTGTAATATGTGTTTTATTGTTGTTGTTGTTGCGATAGCAAAACACCCCCGCACAAAAGGTGCGCCATTCAATTAAAATGTCAACTCTGTGCATGTCCAGTGCACCGAAAACCGGCCATGGTTAGGGCCGGTACAAAAAAAAAAGCGTTGGGCATTTCACCTGCAGCGCGAGTTGACGTTTAATCCTGGTCTGAGTGTCTAAGCTACGGATGCGAAGGCCATGCAAGCCCCATGTGTATGCTCATCGGTGTGGCATAGGATTTAGCAAGTCCAGTTACTACTGCATGCCCATGACCATGCAGGAAATGACCGTGCAGTGACTAAATAAATATTGTTTCACCGCGCACCCCATACCTGACGGTCTCACTCTCTCTCTCTCTCTCTTTCGTTTTGTCAACCCACGTTTTTGTCAGCTTCGGTCAGGAGAAAAGCGAACGAAAGGAACGGAATGCGGTACGTGCGTTTACAAAACACACACTACGGGCACGCCATTCGAGGCCGTATCGAGAACCGAGAGTTGCAGGAATGCAGGCAGTTGTTGTCGCACACGCTTTCGAGCACTGAGCACAACATTTTACGCCAAAAATAGTTGACACGCACGTTTGCCCTGGTTGGGCACATACACGTCTCTCAGCGCACCGCGTGTACACCGAGTGGCACACAGCATTTCGAACGCAATGGCTGACATTTTGGCCCGGCTGGCATGCATGGGAAAGGGGACCATTATTCTAGGTGACAGTATGCGAATGTCTAGCGTGTGGAGCTGCATAAATGGTGCTCCAGAGCACACACACCAAATCAGACGCACGACTTCCAAAAAGCCTACCAATAACCGTGGAAGAAGGTGACACGCGCACAGGGAACACGTTGGGGAAGGCGTACAAATGGCAAACAGTACCAACAGCGGATGTGACACGGAGTGCATCGTACGCTAAACACTTTACCCTGAACTGTTGCGCTCCGCACACTTGCGAGCGTCATCAGCGCAGTACGGTCGGCACATCGGAAATGTGTGGAATTTTCAAGTTTCAACTTGACACCACCGCATTTCACAAACAGGTCGGCACCATATTCGTGCCAGCTGTAGCTGGCGGTCGCCTGGTGTGAATTGTTTTGTCGTCACACCGGTGTGTGTGTGTGTGTTGGTGCAAATGAGAAAGCAAAATACTCGTGTCGCACTGTTGCTTTGCAGCCCGCATAAAACACCAGGCGTCTCCACTGTCCGTTGGGAAAGAGGTTTTGACATACCATTAAAGCAGCCTTATCGGGACAAATCTTGTCCGGCTTTAATCAGCTGCCGGTAATGGATGGTTTGCTTAAAGTGGGCAGAGTGATTTGGAGTAAAAGACAAACCAGCACCAAAGCCACTACTGGTAATGGGCGCTAATAACAATAAATACATATTTTATTCGCACGTGGGCCAGTTCTCATTGCAATCATCAGCCGTAAAGGCAACTCAGGATAGCTTTTAATGCTACCATTTGGCATGGGTTAAAGTAGTATCCAAGTGGCTCTTTTAAAGGAGAAGATAATTGTACCGATCATTACGTAGTTTGTTGTATAGTTAAAAAAGTTTTTTCTGTAATAAGAAAGAACGGCTAAAAGCACTTGGAACAATAAATCGTTCCAAAATGTGTCGAATGAAAACCAAATTAATGCTCCTCGATAAAAAAAAAACCAAACACAAAAAAAAACCTAATAAAATTGACCAAAAACATCCGTTCCATCAGAACAAACAGGCCACACAGAAACAACAACGCCAAAAAACAGAAAAAAAGGTAAACGCACACTCCTTTCGATGGTCGTTCTTTGGCACCTAATTGGTTGTATATGATGGTGCCGAAAACCAATGATGTCAACAACGGTGTCCCAAATGCGATTCCCGTCCCAGCGGAAATGTGGGCACAGCAAAGTGTTCTTCCGATTCCGAACCAAAGCCACACACAGACTAACCGATGCGCCTTATGTGCGCTGACAAAAGTAGCGCCATAAAAATAGCTCTTGGATCTTCCCTTTTTTTTCCTCAGGTTCAGGTTCCTGCTGTGTGTTTGGGAACCCCCCGTAAAAAAACAAGAGAGAGGGAGAGAGAGAGAAGAAAAAAGTGAAATAAAATAGGTAGGATATCCGTATTTTCGGGCTCGTAACTAGCACCTTTTGCTGTTGCCAACTGTGACATACGTGCATTTGCTTGGAACGAATCCAGCTATTTTTTTGTTCCCATCGCAATGCTGGCAGAATGAAGCAGAGAAATAGGGTACATTTGGTTGACTCGTTTGCGTCCACAATTGCAATGG
Organism: Anopheles rivulorum; assembly: GCA_018908115.1. NCBI lineage: Eukaryota > Metazoa > Arthropoda > Insecta > Diptera > Culicidae > Anopheles > Anopheles rivulorum. The sequence goes on from STHB01018279.1 coordinate 6,848, forward strand.
ATCCCGAAGAAGCATCGGAGCTAACGGAGCGGAAAAAAAAATATTCCGAATAAAAAAAAAAAAACAATTCCTTGTCACCCACCGGCACATTGTCTAGTTTGGCAGAGCAAACGGTGTGCAAATAAAAACACCGATCCGCAAAGGAACAGGCAAAAAAACGGTGAACACATGCCACAAGCGCTGTGGGCGAATGTGAAGCATCCAACGTATGTGGATAGCTGTACGGTGCCCGCCATATCAAACGCTAGAAGGAATTGTCGAAGAAGCGCCCTGAGAGCCATTGAGTGCTGCTGGAGAAGGAAGGAAAAAAGGAAGGTTGATGGCGTTGATGCCATGTCTCTTTTTCTTCGTTGTTGTTGTTGTTGATGCTGGGCGCTCGGCGTTCGGTTCGGCTCTGACCCAAACAGCGCACCGTCAGCAGCTCGATAAAAAGGAATCCAATAAAGGAACGAATCTCGAGAAAACGAGATGCTCATTGGACGATGGATGAACAATTGGTGTGCAGCACCCGGCCATAGGGGCAGCAAACGGGAAAGGGGTTGGCGGCGGTGCTGGTGGTGGTAATGGGCACAGGACAAGCAGTTCGGGCGGAACTGAATCGGGCGAAATCTTCGAAACCGTGCTCCGGTTTTCCATTTTCGGTCTCGTCGCCGTGCGAACCGTCCGGGGCACAAATTTTCGGGCGGAATATGGAATAAAATGAATAAAAGCGAATAAACAAAAGAATAATAAAAGTAAATTGAGTGCTACATGTGCATCATGGGGTGTTTTTTCCTCTTCTTCTTCTTCGTTGGCGGGTCTCTCTTCTTGCACGTTCCCAGCACCGCACAAAACGGACGGGCTAGCTCAGCGGGGGTCGCACATCCCATCGTGGATGTAGTGTGTTCTTCGCCAGCGCCCGACGAGGATGCTTTGTTGACGCTCTAGCTCTAGCTAGCATTCAATCGAATGGCAGTGCGCCCTCTGCATACCGTATTGGTGGGTAGGGCGAAGCAATTGGCAGCCAACAGTGGAAGCGGAGGAAACAATATCCTCGAGAAACCGGAGTCAGGATGATCCGGCAAACGACATCCCGGGGTATGCCGTCATGTTGGGGTTTGTTCACCAGGACAATAAAACAGCACGCGAGCACCGACCAAACGGCGAGCGATTCGGAAGACACAAAACGCAAAATAAAGGAACTACTACTGCTGGCCCCAATGCCGCTTTTCGGTTTCAATGGATGGAATGAACACACACATACGCGAAAAAAAGGCCAACAGGAACGCACCTAATGTCCCTTCGGTTGGGATCCCGTAGAGGATGGCCCGAGCGTGGCAAATGGTGCTCTGGTAGGGTGATGATGATGCAACGAAGCAACAAAAAAAAAGAGGACACACCAAATGTAAAGGAGCTCGAGGAATGAAACAATCCTTCCAGCAATGCAAGCACAAGACCAAAAAAAAAACCGTATATCTACCCGATTATTGAGACAACCATCAGGCACACCTGGTGCTTTATGCTGCGGGCATATGACCGCGTGGCGAGTTGCTCGTGGGCGGAATATGAGGTTGTTCTTCTTTCTTTTTTGTTTGGAGAGGGAGGATATAGATAGATACAGCTTGGTCTGTTTGGTCTTCAGTTTTGTCACCTGGCACCTTGGTGGAGAACGAGAATTAAACAAACACCGCTTGTTTGAGTGGCAAGCGAACAAACATTTCGCTGTACAAACTACATTAGTTTGATTGGCGTTGCGGAAGACGTACACGGAAATGTTGTCGGTGCTGCTTGCTTTGGGGACTTGAAGGGGGCAAATTTTGATATTTTATTGCATAAACAAACCACAATCTTGTTGCTTCGACATTGTACTATGGAAAAGCAATTGATAGAATGTATCAGTAAAGCATTTTTCTTAACTGAGAAGTGAGTCTTCCGAGAGACCCAGGTTTTTCAGGCTCAGAGATCTCGATCTCGATAAAATGATCTCAGGAAATTCTCCAATTTGTCAAAGTTTGAAGAAATTGCTCGCTTATTGAGCCTTAAAATCAACTCTTATTAGGTTTTTAAATGTTTTCCAAAATTTAGCTGTACTGAGATGAAAATCGTTCTATAGACCCAACCTTTTTCTAGAGAGCAATTGAGGGAACTTTCCAATTACTCGAAGCATCTACGAATTCCAAGCTTCTTGAGTTGTAACTCCTATGTAGTTTGATGAATACATAAATAAACTTTGATATTGCTACTTCAAAAAACATATTGATTTAATGTATCTTTAAGAATTTATCTGAACTCAGGAGAGAATATTCGTAGAATTAATAACTGGTCAGGGGAAAACATATTATAGTCAGGAAGCTGTCCAATTTGGCGAAGTACCTTCTTCAAGAACCTTCAGTTTAATAACCTACTTCCAGAATACCAACCAGGATATTAAACTTAATACTTTAAAGACTGAATATCCCCAAAAGAAACGGCACCAATAAATAAACGCCATCCTTTTTATTTTTCTTTTTGTTGGTTAATGTTCAAACACCCATTACTGGTTAATGAGGTTGGTAATAACAAATGGTGATGTAACACACCACTACAAGCGACCATTAATGGGCCGCTCCACCCAAAAAGACCAATAAGCTGAGTTACCGACGAGTGCTCTCGACAACCATGCTCCAAGCCAGACCCCGTGCGACAAGCAACAAATTAACAGCAATGTTTGACATTTTCATAAACTTCACGCACCAAAGCAGCGGAGCAGCGAGGAGTTAATTTCGTTTAATTATTCATGAAAATAGAGCGAGCTGGCACCGGCACCAGCGCCGAGCGCCAAAAAACGCCTCCCATCCAAATCACCAGGTTTGTTCACAACGCCATCAGGCATCGGGTGCCCGTGGTTGGAATGGGGGCGAAATTGAGTAAAAATTCATGTTGCATCAATATAAAACAAACACGCGCGAACAAAGCCTAACAAAACAGGGAAAAAAAAAACAAACAACAACGATGTTAAACCTTTTCACGCGGCGCATGTTTATAGTTTGTCGCTCTTGCCGACAGCTCGCACAGCTCGTACGCTACGGTACGGGATCGGATGCGGGCGGTGTGGCCCTTTGGCAAATTAAATTAAGTGACACGCAATCACTTTCCCTCTCCCTCAACCCTGCGTTTTTCCACCTTTCCCCACCCACCCCTCAATACTGGGTGGTTTCAATAGGGAAAGGGTGGCGATTTTTGTTTAGCTCCGCTTTCGATGATGCTTTAGCCACCGGGGTGTGGCAGTGGGATGTAAAGTACATCAGGTTCCATCGTTTGGGGTGGCGTAAAAATATGAGACTTTGCTTAAAAAAAAAAAAAAAGAAAACTGATCTCCCAGCAGGTTTCGTGAAAGGAAGTAATGGAGCAAATAAGATATTAAACCCTCCATTTCCCGGTACTTACCGGCATAGTTTGACTACCGTGAAGCGATGTTATAGCAGCTTGAGCTTCTTGATGCGAGGTAAATTTCACAAAGGCGCAACCTGAAATGAAAGAGCAAAACACGTGGAAATAAGTATCTGTCGCTGTCGGAAAGGCGCATGAGCTATGAGTAAAAAAAAAGGGGTGTATTCGGTGTTTATCTTGCCTTAGCATACACAACACGGTATGTCATCAAAGTCAATGTAGTAAAACTAACGAACTCGCTGCAACTCGGCGTATGTGATAAACGTTGGGCAGAAAATCGAAGAGTGGAAGAAAAAAAACACCCCCCCACCACCACCACCACCACCACCAACTCCAAACGACACCATTCAATGAACCCTGTCACGCCGGATGGCAGGATTGAGCTGGCTGGTCAAGGATAATCCGCCCTCCGACTCGTATCTGGACACGAGGGTGTGATGCGCATCAGAAATCGATAAACAATTATAGCAAATGGACAACGGCCATCGCCAGCACAACAACAGGACCGTCAGCCGTCGTCGTCGCCGGCAGAGCGAGTGTGTCGTACACTTTTTTGTGCTCGTTTCATTTTCGAGGGTTGGGCGATTTTCACCAGCCTTCGTCCTCTGCTTCACGCCTCACCTTTTTATGCCAACCGGACCGACCGACCGTGTGTGTGTGTGGTGCCCCGGTATGCCGAAACGATCTTTACGCTGGACGATATTTATTGCGGCAAATAAAACTCACGAGCCGTCGGTACCGGGGCCATCGATGCTGATCGATGATGTTACGTTCGCAAACGGACACACCAAGCCGCTTGGAACAAAAACAAAAAAAATCGAATAAAGTAACACCAGCGCATGTACACTTGGTTGTTGTTTTTCTCGCCGTCAGCCTCCAAGCCCTCATTCAAGGATGGCCGGGATGGTCACCAACAGATGGCTTTTGGCAGTGCTCCAGCCCGAAATCATTGCTCCCAGCATTGCGTAGGGGTGGGAGAACGGGAGAAAATAAATAAACTGTGGCCTGAAAAAATAAACCGTACAGAGAAAAACAAAAACAGAACATCGCTACGGTGCCACGTGATTGCGAAGGGACAACAAAGGAACCAATCGGCTCAACACCAAACAAAAAAAAAACACCCACACACACGGGTGGAACTTTGTTGGAACGATTGTACCGGTTTGAAAATGTTGCCGCCAGGACAATAATCGGCATGGTGACAGATAACAGGTCAGACCCGGTTAGTCGCCTCTTCGGATGACCTTTCCGCCAAAAAGGCATATTTGGGCCAAACGGAATTGGCCAGCCCCAAACAATATTAGATTGGACCATAAAAAGTATTTTTATTGAAAAACTTCACAACCACGTGCATGCGCGTGTGTGTGCAGGTGGTGAAAAACACGTGTCTCGTGATGGTTTTGTTGCAGAAGGCAGATTCCACTCTAGAATTGCCTGTTTTTTCTCGCACTTGTTAATGTTTCCCAGAGGGAACATTTTATTATTTATAAAACAAAACCAAAAACCTCAGTTCTGTCTTTTTTCGTTCTCCCATCCTTTCAAAAATAGCTGCATTATCCCATAAAACATATGAACCATTTTGAGATAGTAAAGGTTTTGCCGAAAGGGCAGGTGTTGTTTGATTTTTCTTATGACTTCTTCAAGAGAAATGATAATGCGTGCAAGAAATCAATTAGAACCGCCGGTCGGTTCGTTCGTGAGAAGTGGTAAAATATGTAACGCACAGTGACTTTTCAACACACCTGTACAAATACACGTGTGCAAGGCTCTTTTTTTCTTCTCTTCTTCTTTCGATGTTTTCGCACGGCCGTCAAATAATTGACCCTTGTCAAAAAGGTTTCCGGATGTATACGTATATGCCGTCACTGGCGTTAAAAAAAAGAAAAACGTGTGTGTAAGTGAGAGTTAGGTAAAGAGAATGAAAAAGAGAGACAGATAGAGAGAAAGAGAAGAGGCACATAAAAAGAAAAAAAAATTAAAACCTTTTACCCATCCCATTCCGGTGGAAAATTTTCCGATTCGAGCAAAACCTGACCAGCGGGAAAATATATAGCCACCCAAGCAAAACGGTGGCGAAAGTAGGACAGAGGGAGGT
>STHB01018289.1:0-12350 GCA_018908115.1 Anopheles rivulorum
ACAATCATACGCTTACGAAAGCGTGATTCGGGTTTTAGGCCAACAGACTCCGGCGTTGGGGTTGCCCTCCGGGGTAGGTTGGACACTCAATTTGACGCTTGGCGGGAAATTGAATTTTACCGCGCCACGCATTCTCCCTACGCGCGGTGCTAAAAAGAGAAGAGAATTATTTAATGGCAACATGATTAGGGGGAAACCGATTTGCTCGTGTGTGCTAAGCTTCACCACCAGTCACCATGGGAAATTGTTGCTGTGTATTGGTTGTTTGCATTATCAGCATTATCCTTCGTGCTTTAAACAGGAGATTGAAAACTATTTATCTTTCTTCATTCGCAATTTGCTGCACTGTACGGACCGTTTGGCAAATGGATTACACACCGGGCAGGGTAAATTAATCGAAATCGTTATGTACTCCACATTTGCGGATAGCATACTGACCCACGCAAATCTGTTTGCCGATGCCGCAACGTAAAGATTAGTTCATGCTTAATGGCACCCCGATCGGGGTGCCTTTTGCATACATTTTGCTAAAACCTAGCCAATAAACCAGTTTGGATGGGAAACAAAAGGTAGCTAGCTCCCTAATGGAATGAAGCAGAACAGACTGATGAGATGCATTTTGGAAAATGATTATTGAGCCTGGTTGCATTTTTTTGCCAATAGCCAAACGTTTTGTTGAACTCACTTGAATAGATGGTTAAATTATAAAAAAAATGATGGTGAAAATCCATTATATAGAATAGATGGATTTTCAAATTATGAAAAAAAAACATTATTTTTAATCTGATTCCACTATTACGGTAAAATATTACAGTTGTTGAACTTGATAAACTTAACTAAATAAATGTTATGGAGAACCCTGTTTTATAGCGCCCATGCATTGACAGCCGCTCAGCTATGACATGCAAATGTCATATGCGTGATGCTGCGTGAGTGACCGAAGGCGCTGACCGCCGTATCGGATGAGCGCGTGGAGAGGCTAATCGACAAGGAAGGGATTATTCGACAGATAGAGAGATTGAGAGAGATTGTAAATACAATCTGTAATATTCGTTTGTGTCTAAGTTCTGTTTCATCTCGTTCAATAATCTCGGACATCATATCACAGACACAACAATAAACAATTTTGAAAAAAAAATCCATTAAAATAATTAATTGTTTTAATTCTCTTAATTCAATTGTTTTAATTTAAGATTTTAAATCTATTAGAGGTGATATTTTAATCAATTTTAAGTGATATTTTTCAATATAAAGGAAACAATAATATTGAAAAGTTTATAAATTTCCAACAAAAACGATATTTTGTGGGTTGTTTGTTGCAAACTTCATCACTCATGCATTGCCAAAGCTCCAACATACAGCAGAGTAAGTTCGTTTTCCACACTGGATCAATAGATTCTACTTTGTTATCGGTTTGGAAGAGCATCCTTACGAATTGACTACTACCAGTAAGTGGCAGTCATAAATAAAAAAAGATGACAAACTTATCCCGAAGACGAGAAGCATCGAGTTTAACGAGCTAGCACCTCAAAAAAAAAGAGCAACCGTAATCGATAATTGGATTTTACAACCGATAGCAATTTCTCCACCACGGGCAAAAGCACACCACGAGCGAACGACGATCAAACTGTGCACACCCTTTGCAACTAAAGCCTGATGCAATCTTTGACTAACTTTAAAGTAATCGATACTTCCACATATCGTAAAACTTTTGCTCCCATTCCATCGTGATCAGTGCCGTCGTCATGAGCGTCATGAGTGCTGATAATCGCACCAGGTGGCTGATCCACCGGGGTGCGTCCATCCATCCTGGGCAGATGGAAAGATATTTGGGTCGATGATGATAATGTCATTACTACGGCGAAAGTCTTGCCCGCCCTGTCGAGACGAGCACGATGACGGGCGACGAGTGGGTTCTGCAGTCCTGACCAGGGTGGATAAGCTTCGCATACCATTAGGGTGGAATTATTTGCATAAATTATTCAAACTTCTAGCCGAACCGTCAGTTCGTCAACGCTTGCGGATCGGCTTCCGAAGCGCAAGAAGAGGCACACTGTGTGCAAGCGTTTGTTTCACATTGACCGTGGTTGATTGCGCACTCACACGTACCACCCGTTAAGGGAGATATCTTTTGGGTATCGAAAAAGGGCAAATATCAGCACTAACCCGTGGCAGCGGGATGGTGTTGTTGACTTGAAGATAATTCAATTCGCTTTGGTGCTCCCACGATGGTTGCTCGAGAGCAGAGATCGCTAGAGATTCAAAGCTCCCGAGTGTGAGTGCGCCATGTAACCACAGCCGACCGCACCACCGCAAAACATGCATATACGTATTAAAATATTCTAATTTGTCAGCAGGCAATCGATCGATTCATTGCCGGCATCATTTGAAGAGCCCTTTTTGGTGATAGCCACAGTCGCTCGGTTGCTCGGTGCGCTTCGTAGGAAGTAGGCATAACTCAATAAACGGCTTCATCAACATGTAATTCGATTTCATGCTGCATCGCCTTACGGCGGAGACTTGCGACGTTGTGGCAGTACTGCCACTCTCCAGCACTTATCGTACGTCTCGAACATCTCCGTTACCGGTGGTGTATGATGGATTATGGTCGATGTACATGTGCTACCGTACACTTTGCGGGGCGGACGTGATGATTAGACGCAAGCGATAGCGAAAATTGGCCCGCAATGTAACAATAGTAATGGTGCAAGATTAAGGTTTTTGTAATACGCTACCGAAGGGCGATAATTAATGGTCGGGGAAATAATTGCTCCTTTGTTGGTTGTTTAGGAAACTAATAGAGCTAATCGATACGCGACTGTGATGCTATTATAGCCCAGAATTTAGTAATTGATTTTGCAATGGGAAGAATCGCAATGGTAAATTCCTTAGAAGACACATAGCTTAGTTTTGAGGTTTTTTAAACTGGTTCTTCTAATTGCTTATATACATTGTATAGAATAATTGTAAACATATAACAGAAAATTTACGGACAAAGCTGTGTAAAAGTACATGCAACGAGTAAAAGACTCCATCAGTGTATATCTTCAAACCTCGAATACACATCTCGTTACTGCAATTACCACAACTCTGGTCAATATCCTGCAAGCTTTGAGTAATATCTTGAATTCTTCAAGCTTTTGTGTCATTCTCAAAATCCTGTCGGGTTTTTAAGAGCTCCCTTACACTTGATACATGAGGGGAGGATTCGATTTTTTGCTTCTCCGTCTGTAGTTGGGGAGAGTTGCCAAATCTTCCTGAAAAGATATATGAACTAAAGTGGACAAGGAAACACGTCGAGCAAATAACTACTGGTCATGCCTTCGTAAACAAGTGGTCCTTACGTCTAATTTATGTATATTCCAAACTTTTTCATATAAATCATTGTTATTAAGACATTTACAATACATGTAACTCTTTACGACATCGGAGCATATCCCGTAATTAAAGCTCTTGCACATTTGTCAATCAATCAATCACAAATAGGTCAACAACCGTACACCATCGATGACATGAGACGTGACAAAGAAAAAGCCATCTCCCGTTTCAAATTTGTATGACACTGACAAGCTCAAACCATCATCATCCAAGGTCCTTTTGTAATGATCCTTCCTCGATGGACACGGACCACCAACACTAAGAACTGATGAGTGTCATCACTCATAGTCGCCGGTTTTTCCGAGAGTTACTGAGCTGATTGTCACTGCCATTCGGCACGAGTCGAGTAACACCGATGACCGGTAGCGTTCTGAGCTGAAGCACACCTATTCACAATGCAACCGAGCCGAACCAGGTGTCCTACGAGGCCATCATCAACACCCATGACACGGTGCCGGCGCTTGTTTGCCAAAGGATTTTATTATTTTGACAAGTGCCACTAACCTTTGCATCCAGGATCATGCAGAGTGCAATTTCACAGCTTGAACCCCAAAACCGAACCATCGCATCGTATCACGTTCCAGAGACGGATGGGCGATAGCAAGAAAGCTTCCATTCAGCGGCTGTGCCAAGTTAAAACAAATATCAAGTCACCGAACGGACGGTCGGTTTTGTTCGCCGTTGATTTGGATTTCAAATTTCTTCTCTATTTGCAGATCATTAATGGAGCGCTAAGCATCGATCCGTACAACGAGAGCCACACAAAGAGCGGGACGGCCGCCGTTTTCGCATGATGGATGCAGAGCAGCTGACCGTGTAGGTGGTGACAATTGTCCTGGCTTAGCTACGATTGCACTCGAAAGCAGTAGACGAAGTGGTTTGGAAAACAGTGGTACACGTGGTGAAGGTTCATCCCCGAGAAACGCAAAACTCTCTACCATGGGCACTGTGGTTTGCCTTCCGGCTGGACCGGATTTGATATCTCAGTGTAACCGGTGCGCTGCCTGCCTTCCGAAAGCATTTGGCAAACGAGGTAAGATTACGTTGTACATTTATTTGTATTTATTATTGTGGTTGGAGTCAAAGAAAAATGGTTGTATTTGTAAGTATACGTCTAATAGTGTTTAAACTTTTCACAATCTCATATGAAATGGTTCGAATAGTTACCACGTTTATGTGGACATATTTCTCTTGAATTTAAAAATCAACAACAATTTAATGTTTCTCTTGTTCAGATAAAGATTGTTTTACAAAACTAAATGAAACTTAAACTTAAACTGAAACTAACTGAAACCTAAAAGAATTTTTAAATTAGTTTTGTGGAGTACCTATGTTGACCAACAAAGTCCATAACCTTTGTTCATTATTCGGAACAGCGCGCTCTAGCGGTGCGTAGCGTTACTAGCCAATGGTAGTTAGTTCTATTTCTCACCACTGCGAGCGCTTGGATATTCATTTTACAGATTTTCATCATTTGAATACTGTGAAATTTTAAGTTACTAGCAATTCTTGCTCGGTTTTGCACATGTAATCGATTGATTATTGTTTCATTTATGTGGTGGAGTAACAGTCCACCATGTTATAGTATCGTTAGCGTATGAATATTCCTGAGAAATCAACGTTCCTTGCAAGAGCCAAACTTTCGTTAAATGCTGATGGTTTTCGTTAAATCAGCACCATGGAACGTTAACGTAAGTTATTCGGTCAAAAAACATTTTCCTTCAATAGACTGAAATTATTAAACTAAATATCATTCATTTAGGTAACACTTTCATACGATGATTTTATTGGAAGATGTTTATCTTAAAAGCAATACTGATCTGTTGTATGCTGTGACGTTTTGTTTGTTTTCTTTTTATTCGTAATTAAACTTTTGTTTCTGAACTATTCTTTGTATTTATCTTCGGAATTAAGATGTCAAATTTTTCAAAAATTTTATGAATGTTTGAATTCTATTCATCTTTAAGTTTTCTCTATTAAATGCCATTTCCTTTTTCAACCCAACAGTTCTTATGCAGCAGTGTTATAAAATAAAAAATATAATTTAAGAGATGGATGATCACAAGAAATTAGTCAACTAATATTTTATAATTCTATCATTAATTTCTGTTTTACTTGCAAACTTTTTCCACCATTGAACTAATTCGGAATAAGGTTAACATCATATTTTTTAACAGAAATTGAAGCGTTACAAAATTACCTTTCTCTACCTTTTTGCAGGAGTCGCTACGCACTGTCCAACAGTGCCATCAAGTGATAGTGTCTATAGGCTTGCCGTAAGTCCTTACTCGATACCTGCGTGTGAATGTACCTATGTGTGTGTACCTATGTGTGCGTGTGTGTGTGTGTGTGTGTCTATATTTTTGGTGTTCTCCTTGCGAACTGTTCGCAACTCGATCTCTGTGACAACTCTGTTTCGCTCTCTATCCCACTTTTACTTTCACCTATCGCTGCTGCGTTCGTATATGTGTGTCGGTGTGCGTACGTGTGAGGCACGAGTACGTTTGATGTGCGTTTTTTTATAATTTCAAAAAAATAACTATATCACTCTGTTTTTTATCCTCGATTTCACTCACTTCTTTTTTTGCCTTTCCTTCAATGTTCATCTTTTTTGCACGTTTCGATAAAAAAAAAGACGGGGGGAAAAGATTTTTTCCACCCAGCGTAACTGATGCGCTTTACTTACGCGCGCTAAACCCTATTTCGGTTCGATGTACATTTTGCAGTGAATGATTTCACCCGAATGCAAGATATGAACACAAAAGGGTATTTTTTTGATATTAAACGAAACATCTGTCCTTGTTGCTGTAACTTTACATTCTACTTTGTTACTCTGTTTAGCTACTTCATGGTAAATGGAACTGCTTTCAACCGTACAAATTCGACTATCTTTTCATTCTCCTTCCTTCAAATCTGTCTTTCCCGAAGTGTGAATGTTGTTGTGTTTTTTTTGTTTTACTTTACCGTGCAACGAATCACACCTTTTTGTTTGTTTTGTTTCCTTCGTCTGTTTTACCTTCTTTAATGCCCAACCAATTGTTTCTTATTGATGTTGAGTGAAGTGTAAATAAGTGTTTTTTTCCTGGGAATTGTTAGGTGTACTGTTTTATTTAGCATTTTTCAGCATATCTGTTGGTTTTGATGTTGCACTAGTCAGTGTGGTATAAGGTTAAATTGTCTAAGAGAAGTGTTTAAACTACTAATACTTTTTTTTCAATTGTGAAACTAATTAGATTTTCATTCAAAACTGAATTAAACCTAAAAGAAAGATAAAAAACACAATAAAATAAAGAAATAAAGACATGTAAAGAAACATCTAAACAAGACAGTCATAATTCATTGTACATCATGTATGGCCAGGATCAATGTTCTTACAAATAAGATTTTATCATTCGTTCATTGTTTTTTTTAAATTTTTCTTAAATCATTCCCATCTACTCTAACTAACAATGAGCAATCTTCTATATTCTCTAATAATAAAAAAGGCAATTGTAATATTTTGCACAATGTATAGATTGATCATACCAGTAAGCTTAACGCAAAGCTTTACTTTTTGTTGCAGGAAGCTCACCAAAGCAGTGACGGATCGGTAACTCATCGCCTAATTGAAGGTATGTCAAAGATATATTTAAAACATTTGCAAACATAATCTCAAAATCCTATATTGAGCAATGAATTTATTGTAAATGTCAGCATTTAAGAAGCAGAAAGATACGACCGAATTACAAATGGATTAGATTAGAAAAACACCTGAAAGCTTATTGGTTTTCCTGGATGCAAATGGAAAGCTGTGCCTAATCTTATTTAGTCTCCTGCTCAGTACTATTTGATGCATTTACCTTCCAATTTTGGAAACATTTTTACAATTCTCTCCCAAAAAAAAGAACAACCTGACGAAGCAAAAAAGGACATCAGGGGGGAACAAAATAATCACACACACACACAATCGTTTTACCTTCTATTATATATTTTTTAGTCTTCCGAGAAATGGAACCCGAGCGGTTCTGCCTACGCGATCCGATGCAATGATTACGATTTGAATAGATTTTCCTTTTTGCCCCCGCACATCCCCAAAACAGGATGCGAGAAAGGATCGTGTCACGTTGAAAGGAAGTTTGTCACGGTTTCAGATCCCCCCCCCAATCCCAATCCGCCTTTTCTCCTTTCCCACTACATAGTCCACAAGGGGCGTTGTTGGGACATCTGACAGTAATGAATGTCGATGTGCCGACAGAAGAAACCAGCCATGGAAGGAAAACTCTCAATTTCCACCACCGGGAGGACGTGTTTTGTTTTTTCGCTTTCGCTTACGGCCAAGCCCTTATTTTACTTTTCCCAACCACGACTCCAAATCGGGCCGCTTGTTTTTTTTTTGTAAAGCAGGTCAAAGCCCGAATCAGGCTTCGTTGTGTCCGGTGGTTGTCCCGGTCCGGTCGAACATCAAACGGCAATCGATATCCTGTTGTTTCAGTATTTATTGCTCTGGCCGGCTCATCTTACCGAAAAAGCTTGCCCAGTAAAGGGGGAAAAATAGACACCGACGGCGGCAGCAGTGCCTTTTTGGGACGAAAACATAAACACACACACACACACACACACACACACACACACACACAAATACAAACCCTTCCTTGGGGGAGAAGATAAAGCCGAGGGGAAAAAAATACATATTGGAAGAGTTGGGTGTGATTTTTGTGTCCCAGTGGACGTTCCGGTTTTTCGGCCACCATCCGCTTTATATTTATCTTACAGGCCGGCTGGCGGACTGTGGGCCTGTTTTAGTTTGTCCCCTCAAAAAAAGGGGCAAGAAACTGCAAATTGGGCTAAGGCAGCGGCACCATCCGTGGGTAATTTTCCTCTATTTTACAACCGTTCGGCAATGATTGAGAACGACTGTCCGGACGCCGTTACGGTAGACAACCACATGACAGCCTAGGGATGGTTTGACCTTACTCGCTTGAAGGTTTACCTTTCGGGAAGGGAGGTTAAAGGATGAGATAGAGATAGGGAAAAGTGGTAGTGAAACTAAAATAAAATAAAATAAATACTGCCATAAAAGCACGTCTTTCGTACGGTGCCGAATATCCTTCGACAAGGGTTGCAACACAAGGTTGACCTTGAAAAGCAATGTGCCTTACGCGTTCTAACAAGCGCTCTGCTCTTAATGGCAACGACAACAGCAGCAACAAGAAAAAGCACCCGAAGAAAACTTCATCAACCGGAATATCCGAAGAAAGGAAAAACCTTCCCAACACATCCCGGTGTCAATCCCGGTCGAAGTCGTTGCCACTCAGTGGAAAGAAAATTTCCTGGAAAGCGTCGTTGACTTCTACGTACTGCCGGGAATGTGTGTGAAGTTTGGCTTTTCAGGCACTGCTAACCACTGCCCTGTCAGTGGTGCACTTCCAGCGCAAAAACGGCACTAAAGACTGCGAGCGACCGTTTCCTTTAACCATTCCATAAGTGAACCACAGCCACCAGGCGTCTCCATCGTTTCGGGAAATGTTAATTCTATTGATTTTTACGACCGAATCCGGCTACCTACCGTACGCTGTTGCACAACGGCGTGCAAAAGGGCCACAAAGCACAATACCACCGCAAAGGGAAAGCGACCGTTTCCCAGAAGGAAATGGGCAAGGCACATCGGGGACCGGGTCTGTTTTCTTCCCAAATTTCTCACATTTCTTCCGTTTGCCGAGTCGAGCTCTACTTGTGATGCTGAAGCAAACGAAGAAGAAGTACAACAAAAGAGAGAGAGAGAGATAAAAAAGGATAAATAATACGAAAAAAAGCGGTCCACATTTAGCGACGACCGGGAATGTTCGTCTCATCGTAGGGCCGCGGGACTACTACCGTCCGGGTGTTTTGCCGTTGGTTCGAAAGGATAAATGCGCCATTCACTTAATGAATGCAGGGGAATGCCTTTCGGAAACAGGACTCCGTCTACTTCTACGTGTGTATGTGTGTGTGAGGGTTTGTCTGTGTGCATCCGCCGGGGCAACCCCACGTGCGTTGCGCAAAGCAGCACTCGAAGCACGACGGTGAAGTAATGCGATGGCAAATATTTTATTTACTGAGCAACATAATCGAATCGAGTTGGCTTCGGAAGTTGGTTGCCCTAGGCCCTATTGTGTGCGCGCGCGTGTGTGTGTGTGCAAGTGTGTTTTGGTGGGCTGGAATGGGGTTGAAAAAGAGACGGGGAGCGAGATTTACTTCGAGCTGTTCCATTCCTTCGACAACAGCCCGACTGAAACATGCACAAAAGGTTCCATCTCGTTACCACATGCTTTTGGTAAGATGAGCAAGCGAAAAAGGAGAGTGAACGAAAAAAAGGAAAAAAAAGGATGCTAAGAAGCCGACCCCGGGTTGCTGTGTTGCCGGGGAGTATTTTTCGCTTGCCGAGCTAGGTACAAACCACCTGACCGCAGTCGCATCGATTGGCGGTGTATTGAATTCTAATGTCGAAAGTGACGATTGTACCGCGCACCGAGCAAAGCGTACGACAGTGCCAAATATGTGTGAGGAAGTCTCACACACACACACACGTACAAGCAAACACCATCGAAGCCTTTTGTCGTGATGCGTAATGGCGAAACACAACACAACAGCAACAGAAGAATCGTTCGAAAGTGGATGGTGATTGTGCTGATAATAGATGAACGCACACACCGTCCAGTCCATCCACCCTGGTTGGTGTGCTATCGCTTTGTGTGTGTGTGTGTGTGCAGGGGAATGTGAAAGTCAATAATGAATTCAGTGAATAACTAACTGGCTTCACTTTTATTATTCATTATTGTGTGCCGAAGGTGTGTGTGTGTGAAAGAGTGAAGAAGGAAAAGCTCGATGCTATTGATTAGGAAATTCCGACGTTTGACGGAAGCTAAAGTGCTTTTGCCGGAAGAGAAAATGCGTAAATTATTTGGTACATTTTTTGTTTACGGTGGAGCATAGAAAGGTAAGAATGGTTTGGAACGTATATCGTCTTTTATATGGAGGAATTAAGCAGAAGCAAAAAAAAGTTTTGCTCTTGGTATATGAAAGGCATGGTTGTCCTTAGCTTTTAATGTAAATAATCTAATATATTTTAAAGCGCACAGCACAAAACAATAATTTTAAAGTAAGCAAACAATTTAAAAATAAAGTTTAAAAAGAACAATACTGAAATGAAGCTAAAAATGTTTATATTAATTTAGGGACAACAAGAGTGACATGTCAAAATATGAGTATGAAGGGTTAGCATTGTTTATCTTTGTTGTGGTTTGTCAATTACAGCGTTTTTCAATTGAAGTCATAGCTTTTGCCATAGATCTCAACATCATCGATTTCTATGTCAACTCTATAGTGGACTTACTCACATTCACAGCCACATTCTCAACACCTTGCGTGTGGATGTCAACTCATACCACTTCAATTTCATAAACGTTAAATTCAAGCCTGCTTGATTTGAATTACAAACAATTAGGTTATTTGTAGAAATTGCTACTTTTTTTTGTTTTAAATTGATATCTGATCTCTAAATGTTTCTAAGTAGTTATTCACTACTAACGAATCACTTTTCCTAATTGAAACTGAAATAACATTTCCTAACCTAAGCCTAAACCCTTGTTGATTGGCAGTTGGTGATTATTTTCGTATTATTTTCTACCTGCCCGAATACACACCTTTCTAAGTACAAACCAATTACAACCTGCCTTCATCACACGCGTCTGCCATGACTGCCAAGCACGTAAACACGAACACTCAATTAAACTTTGCGCACGCATCAGCACGCATCCACTGAATTATAAATGCTGGACAGTTATGGTTTTGCATTATTCCGACCGCCCTGCAGCCGTACCGCCGTTCGTTCGTTACAAATTCATTAGCATTTGATTAGCACATTCGATTGCCGATGGTGAAGGTGAGACGGATTTTCCCCAGCCCCATCGCAGCGCAGGAATTGAAGCAACACGCCTTAATTAATGAGCCGATCGATCAGCCGGAAACGGACGTATCATCACCTCGGCCCGGTTCGGCGACAAATAAAGCGACGAAGCTCTCACCTTTTGCACACCGCGTGCAAGCTTCTTAACTTCGCCAACAAAACCTCCTTTGTGTTTGCACCGTGCCCATCCGCCTTCGTTGATGCTTTGATATATCACTGGCGCAAGGGCACGAGCCATGCCATGCAATCCACACCGTCCTGGTGCGGCCTGTTCCATAAAACGGATCTCCGATCTCCGAAGGTGGGATGAAACGTTTGCCGAAGGGATATCTATGGCCTTTTTTAATTAAAAAGCTCTCGGGGCGACTTTTATGTTCCTGCCGGCACACTGCCTGGTGTGTGCGCGCGCCTGTGTGTAGGTGATGCTGGGTGTTAATAGAAGGCCTATCGTTTCCTTTGTGTTTCGGTGCCCACCATTGTCCTTGTGCATTCCGAAGAATCACTGCAATGGCTGGTCTCTCTCTCTTTCTCTCTCTCTTTCTCTCTCACTCTTTCTCGTTTTTCTTTGTCTCTTTCACCATTCTCAGTTTATACTTCCTTTCCTAATTGGTTCATTACTAAAAACCCGGCTGTGCTGTCGTCCGCACGTATGGTGAACATACGGGTGCTCCTTTTTGTTGTGCGCAAAACTGCCCATCGACCACAGTACCATTCACCTTATGTTTGTTTTTTTTTTTTACACCGATGGGAAATGGCGCAGCATGGAAATATCCCAACGCCGGGTTAAATGGGGCGTAAAAGCTACGAACCAAAAGTGTGCGCCAGGGTTGTTGTGCATTAATAATAACAAGATACGACCGGCGAGATTTGCTGGGTCCCATAAAGATGGGACATTCCCGGATCAATTATAACACATGCTGAGATGAGTGAAAATCTTGTGCCGGTTGGGCAATAAAGTTTTCGTTCTCACAATAAATATGGACCGAACAGACCAACATGCTCATGCACTAGAAACAAAGCTGAGTCTTCCGGGTGTGCTAGATGGGAA
>STHB01018310.1:0-12344 GCA_018908115.1 Anopheles rivulorum
CGTTGCGTTCCCATGCGGCATAATTGATCAATTTCCTCTCAAGATACACCGAGACCGAGCGGGTGAGAGATGATTTCGTTTCGCCTTTGTAAACCATCGAAAATTCCATCACATGATGATGAATGCGCCTTCGCTCTCGCACATGCCCGGCTTTCTTACACAAAGTCACCACAGTTGGTTTTATCGTTAAGGGGTGGTTGAGAATTGTATGTGCGTGTATGTGTGTGTGGTACTATTTTTTCCTTCTCTTACTTCTCTATCAGGCCGTGGAAAAAAAATTGTGCTGTCATCGATAGTATTCTTCGCGCGTGTCGGTACGAGTGGTTGGTGTGCGAAATTTCGCGAGCACTTGTTTTGGCTCCCCTTATTTTGTATTTTTTTTTTCTGGTTCCAAGTTGCACGAGAGCCTTGCCCGCGGATGGATCTCCCTGTAGTGTCACTCAGGTACGCAACACACCATCGCGAAGGCACACACTAAGTAAAAATGAGAAGAAAAAAACCACTCACACACGCACGCAATTTCGCGACATCCAAAACCCGTCTCTCATTCTCATAGCGCGCACACACACACACATTCGCTCGCTCTCTCTTTCTCTCTCTCTCGCGCGCGTACGCTTACTATCAGACGCGACACACGAGATACGCGACGTTCCGCGAGCGGATACGCAAAATACGCAAAAACAAAATGAAAGTTACGCGTACGAAATGAGTAGCGTACTCATTTACGTTCGCCTTGTGTGGGGAACGTTATCGACCCCCCCCCCAAGACTCACCATCTCCTTTCACACTCTCTTTCCAACCACCCCCCCTCCCCAGGAGATCTATCCACAGCCGGTCACTCAATGGGGCGGTGTTCGCAAATAATACGGATTCATTAAGCGTGTGTGTGTGTGTGCGTAGGCAGCAGGCTTTGACTTTGCTTACACGAAATGTTTCGTTTCACTCGTTCGCCTTCGGTTTGCTGCTAATGTGCCATTTAAATGAAAAGGACAGCGCAAATCTTCGCGAGTACCTGGGAGACGAGATATTCGAAGCTGGGTGGGGTGGTGGAGCACACGAACTCAAAATACGAAAATGTGCTCTCGTACGTGAGTGTTTCCCGTCATTCTTCCTTTTTTTCTTTCCGTTCCTTCTTCATGTTGAGATTTCGCAAACGTACACGCTTCTTCCTGCGTGAGAGCAGCGCCACGCAAACGCTACCGGCAAAAAAAAAAAACCGTGCGGAGACGCACCGCACACACAAACCCGGTGAATGGGACGGCAAATGGCGCAAGCGTTGACGGCGAAAAAACAAAATGGGAGCCGCGGGTCGCCATCGTGGAACGGAGCGCTTGCCTGTTTCGTGGAGCTTTTTATCCGCTTTACGCCACACTTTTCAAGGCTGTTTCGGCAAGGATCGTTAAATTGGGGGCTTTTTTTGCTACCGGTCGGCTCAACTGTTGAATATAATTTGCTAATTATGAGTTGGCGAAGTGTTGCAAATAAGCGGGACAGTGGAAATTGTAGGAAAAACACACATGAAATCATTCGCAATGGGAAGAAAATTTATTCGATGTACAGGAAAAGGACTAGAGCGAAGACATAAAAAGAAATGACTCACAAGTGTGTAAGTTTAAGTTTACATTTGTTCCATAATTAATATTAAATTTAAACTTAAAGGAATGTTGAAACCTGATCGTTCTGATCCCGTGAGATGAACTAATGTGTAAAGATTTCAGTGTAAAACAAAACTGTGAAACAAAACCAATAAATCAATTGTCTTTTTGATGATCCCCATCATTGCCAACTTGTTGTCAGTAATATAAAACGAAAACCTGGCGATCGTATCACATTATGGCATATCGTTTGACTCGTCCATCGTAAAACGGTGCAAAAGAAGTCTGAATTCCAATCAACTTTAGCAACAAAAACAAAAAAAAAGTTTCGCCATGTCACAAGAAAGGCAAACCTCGTGGCAGGTTTACAAAGAAATGTGACCAACCGAAGCGAATGTCGGCTGCCCGCACCCAGCCCCAAGCTTCAGCTAGTTTTCAGCCGGATGACATCTGACGTAATCAGGAAAACGATTACGGATGCTTTCGGACAAACAAACTCGCCCGTTGGTGGAATTCTTTCACAGGAAAAACAGCGCTGCGGGGAAAAAAAGGATGTATTGCAAAACGTGAGAAACGAAGGTTGACGTATGAGAGCAAATAGAAAAGTTTCACGTATTTTGCTAGGAATTCTTCAGAATTCAATTCCTCAAGTTAGAGTTTAAGCTGGCGAACAATAACGAGTTCAAACATTGTTACCGTATTTACGCAATAAAGATTGAAAAGATTGGTAGAAGAATACTTGCGACATGAGCACTATTTCCTTAAACGAATCATCCAATAATATGTGTTTTGCTTAAATTTTAAATCACATTTGGTAATAAATGGTATTTAGCCCACCATGCCTAATACAATAAACATGTGAAAAATCGCAAGGACGTTCCTTTGAAACTGAATCCAAATTTCCTCGATATTGATAAGATGTAGGATTTTCCTCGAAGATTTTAATTACAAAAACTTACACAAAACAATCAATGTTAGGCAAATGTGAGTTGTGTGTTTTCAAAAACATCTTAAAGCACTACTAAAGATAAGAAAGACAAGGAAATGTAAAATATTCTCAATACAATAAAAAACACCAAAATAAAATAAATGTCCTCCAACATAAATTAAATTTAATACAATGCTGGCTACATCGATGAGTTTTAAACATAGAATTGCAACAAATCTTACTCACATGCTCAGCAGGAGTCTTAACGTAGACAGCATCCCTAAACTTAAAATAGCTTTATTGATTGAATTAGATCGTCGAACTATCACCATTAAAGACTGCAATTACCTAACAGCAAAGGGGGAACAGTTTAGGTGCCATTCGGCAATGCCGTTAAAGTTGTAAATTTTAAAACCTTTTGTTTTTGTTCTTGGAGGATTCTCCAAACCTCAATTACCATTTATCTGACGGCGTTAAGAAATTAGGTATTGGAACCATTTTTGGACACACTTCCCCCTTTTGTCGTGCATGTTGGGGGGGAATGTGCGTAGAATCCCATCCCACCTTCGAAGCCACACACGCCTTTCAATGGCGTTACGGCGATTATTTTACGAACAGAACAGGACGGGATTTGGGAGACAAAGTGTGCGTGCGCCGGCAGCCTCCTGGCTCGCGATCAATATTCCGGTGACAAAAAGATTTAAAATAATCATCGCCCATCGCCGCGTCATGGTCGTCCCCTCGGCTCGTCATCTTATTGCGCACGAATTGCAACCTATTAGAACGCAACGTTCGAATAATGACGAAACCGTACCGTGTAAGGCTGGCCGGCTGACGGGGGTTCCGTTTAAGAATAGAAAATGCGACCTGTCAGGACGCGGAACGATGGGACGACCGTGCCCGTGCGTGTGTCTGTTTTCCCCCCAAATCGGTTCCAAAACTAATGCAATCAATATGCTCTCGGCTGGCCCTTCTGTGCAGTAGTTGCATTTACCTAGCGCGATCATTACACGAGTGCGAGATGGAGCGGCCAAATACGGATGGTTTCGTGTTCCATCGTTGCCGCGAACCCCGGGGGCGAACGACCCCAGCAGAATGCCGTAGACCTTCGGCGGACGGGAAAATTGTCCAACGAGTTCCAACGCGACAGGCAACGAACAAACGGACCTCGAAGTGAAAGAAAATTCGAAAATTCGAGGGGGATCCTCCGGGGTTTGTTTTTTCGTTTTGTTTTGTTTTTATTCGCCGTCTTCCACTGCATCTTTCCGACTGTCGCGTGGTTTTCCTATTTTTAAACTTTGCCGCAATACACCAGAAACCCAACCATCCCGCACCCATTAACGATCGCAAACGGACGTGAGCGTTTCCGTTCTTCCTTGTTTTTTTCTTCTATGGAAGTGCGTACACGATGACACTGCAGTTGCGTGCATCGGAATGCAACACACACACAGTTCCGCTGCAGTCCATGGGGGTGCTAGCTGTGCCCGGTCGTGCCCGAGATGAAGGCACAACATTTTCGACGGATTTTCTTGCCCGATGTACGATGTGAGAAGGGGGAGAGATTCCATTGCCGGAGGAAAAGTGTGCATTATGCAGAGTGAGGGGGTGGTGACGGACGGGAGGAAACGGAAAATCTGACTGCCACAGTGTGGGTATGGCACGGGGAGGACACGCAGCAAACACGATGGGAGAGGGGGGGGGGGGGGGAGGATGAGTTGAAGCCAGACGTGAAGACAAATGAGTCCCAGGAAAATGGGGGAAAAACGCTCGTGCATCCGTCTTCTGCTGGGGACGGTGGGGGAGGGGGAGGGGGGAGGGAGAGGTGGTGAACACACAACAAGAACTTTGCGGTCGGCAAGACACAGTTGCGCGCGAGATGACAACGGCCCTTCCCCCTAGACGATCTCCGCTATGCGCCTTACGTGGCGCAACGGAACACACACATATTTTTCCCCGCCTGTTTATCGTGGAAAGACTTTTCCGGACACAGCTGAGTAACGCAATTTCCCTTTTTTCCAGTGCGGGTGCGGCCTAGAGTGTAGCGAGATCAAACGCATTGTGTCTTGCATTTTGAGCTTAAAATAGGACCGCCGTGCGCGGGCACACGGCTCGCAACCCCGGAGGGACCCGCCGACCGTGCAAGCAACAGCTGCAACTGTGTCGTTAAATGCGCTTGGCTTATTGTTGCGCTTCGGTGTTTCATCTTTCCAATACACCGGTCGCTTGAGAATGATCGGAAACGTAATATTGCATTCTTGATCGTTACGTTCAGCAGCATTGTTAGCGCCTCGGTGGTGAAGGAAACTTCATTTCCTTCGCTAATGGTTCGGGGGCCGGAACTTGGAAATTATCGGAAATGTTTAATTATTTTTCATCCTTGAGCGTAGTTTATGAATGTTTTACTATTATCAAACTATAAATACCAAGCGCTTCAAGAATTGCTATTGTACTTAAGGCAATCAGATAATATAAAACAAGAAATCATATTATCGTCTCAGTCAATATCAAGGATTCGGTAGTACTTGATTTGAATGATGGTGAAATTTGAAGTGAAAAAAAAACAAAATAACATGCTTATGAAATAAAAAATCCTTCACAAAGCAACATTTTCTTTTAATTTGGAACCTGAATACACCGTTCCACGACACGGTCGTTCAAATCAGAAATTTGAATTTTGTTTGCAATAAACATTCCAATTCTGGAGGATTTTGGAAGACACATTCAACCATCTAAAACAAGCGAAATTCCTTTCTTGATAATAATTTTGATACAATATGTCTGTTTTGTGAAACAAAGCTTCTGTTTTTATATCCATTAGGCATTATTTCATAATACTCATGCTGGAGACTATAATTGTGAACTTGCAGAAACAAAATTCATGTACTTCGTCCACCAAATTTAGAGAATTTGCAGGATAGAAATGTTTTGCAGGGAATTGTTAAACGCTACACTTTGCTAAGGATTTGCCATTAGAATATACAACAAGAATTACTGTATTAATTTAAAAGAATATAATTTTACATCGTGGAAACACGTGCGAATGTTGTTAATTTTTTTTGGTGAATTTATATATTTCAACGCGAAAACTCCTAAGCGCTTTAAGCGATTTTTATTGATGAAAATAATCTTCGAACAATATCAAAGTTATGGATGTTTTGTTTTGTTTTTGGAATTCGATTGAATTGTTCGAAACATTTTAGAGATATAATTACAAGACACAGCAGAAATTTTAATAAAATACCTGCATGCTTCACTGAAAAAAACTTTAATCAAAGCTATCTATCCAATTCTTCCGCGTCAGGGGGCACACAACCATCATGAAAGTGTAATCGCACCCATGTTAATCTACCTGATCGCCGTCTCAATTTCTAACCGCGCACGACAAGATGGCCGAATTCAATTTAATCCATGATCAACCTTGGCGAGCAAACGTCCCTTTACGGCGAGCCGGCCGTAAGCGACGAAACGGGGATCGAGCAAATTGCGCATTTAGTCTACGACGCACCGCACGGCTTGGCGCGGCGAATTTCGCACGATCCATCCCATCCGCATTCAAGCGTGCTCCATCTTTCGGACGCGACGTCGCGTCACGCGCCTTCGCCGCGCGATGGAGCAGCGCAACCGTGCGCGAGAGGAGAGCATTATCGCGTGAGTGCTCCACGCCCGATAAGGCAAACCGCGAAAAAGGGAAAAAGTGGACGACAGAAAAAAAAGAAACGAAGAAGAAAGTGCGTCTCTCTTGAGTTACCACAGTGCGCGATGAAATGATTGACCGACGATGACGATGATGATGATGATGATCATCGATGATACTCTGGCGCGACACCGATTACAGAGCTTGATGTTTTTGGACGCTCTCAGTCAATCGCTGTCGGCATGAGAGTGAGTGGCAACAATTGCAGCAACACGAGCGGTTTGGATGTATCATCACGGTTGTGACTTCCTCTATCGGAAGAGATACTCTATCAGTCAGTATTTGCAGGAGGCCCAAAAGTGTGTGGCATAATAGTTTATAAATTAATAAATAGTAATAAAACTAAAATTTAAACTTTACCATACATTTTTCTTACTTTATTTATATCCTATATAGATAATAATCTTTATTTTTTAGGCTATTGCTGCTTTAAAATGCCTTTCTACTCAGGGATTACTTAGCATTAGTTTATAGCATTGAGAGTTCATGTTAAATAACTTGATTTGGTTGATAAAATTGAGCACGAAAAACTTACTGTTCTAAAGCTCAGAATAACTTGTAGAACATCAGGTAATATTGGAAGGCACCTCAAGAGCCTGTCCGTAAACCATTTGAGTGACAACGACCAAGGTAAACCCCGGTGCTGGCCTGAGACACGACAAAGGCACCACACAATCAACGCTACACTAGGCACTCGCACTCCGTTAAGTACACCCTTAAGAAGGGAT
Organism: Anopheles rivulorum; assembly: GCA_018908115.1. Classification (NCBI taxonomy): domain Eukaryota; kingdom Metazoa; phylum Arthropoda; class Insecta; order Diptera; family Culicidae; genus Anopheles; species Anopheles rivulorum. Next base: position 6,946 of record STHB01018310.1, read on the forward strand.
CCCAAGATGTTGATGGAAATGAAAGGGAGAGATGATAAGGGGGAGAGGAGGAAGTACCAATACAATCACAAATGCGACACCGCACGAAATGAGCAGCAGCAGCAGAAGAAGACGAGCGGGCTAGAACGAAGCGTTTAAATGAGCTTGATACAAGGTTACCGGTTTACTACGCAGCTTCTAATTTTCCGACCTCTTTTTAACGTTGCCACAGGCAACACCCCAACCATCCATTTTACACCCCCCGCCCGGTTATTTGGTATGCCAGCACAGCTTTGACCTTGCTCCAATAATGGTTGGGCAGCGGCAGTTGTGCTTGCCGAGTAAATCATTTCCAAATGTAACGACCGCGAAAGCTTTGTAACTTATGTATTACATGTTGTGTTGCAAAACTCAAATATTTGTAAAACAAACAAGCAACAAGATTCTTGTTGCTGCGTTGTATAATCTATTCGCACGAGGATAAGCTTAAGAAAGCTCCACCCTGGACACTCTCTAGTGTTCAATGTTTTGTAAACACATACCTGCTGCACAACTAAATGTAATATTTTAACGCCTCATACTGACTTCGATTGGAATCGAACAAAACACATTAAACATTCTAGCGATCGATCAGATTGTGAGGGGAATAAGGTTTCGTGGAACAAAAATTGGCGCCAATCTCAGTAACGTACACTCACTTGCGAACGGCACTGTAGCTCAAAAAGCTTGTAAATGCAAAACGAAGAATGAAACGCATACAAACTACAAACCGGAACAACGGTTCATATTACACGCACACATAAAGCTCGGCCGAGGGTTGTTTAAACGTGAAATGAAATCGAAAGCGAACCACCCCCCTCCTCTCCCCCTCTCCTTCCGCACCCTCCCACAACCAAGTGAATCCTACCCTCTCTACCGCTCCACATTACGCAGTCTACCTTTCCCCTATCACAGTTTCCTACCACCTTACGCACATGCGCTTCGTGGCATGAGCCCTCCGGTACGTACCGTACTTTCTGTTTCTGACATTGGCGCTCTCGACGAACGACGAACGTAGGCTTTTTCCCGAGAGTTCAATCGACTTCAAAACCGTTTCACAAAACCCACAGCCACAACCAACGGAGGTAGAATTTCACGGAGAACAGGCGCACGCATGCATACACAATGTTATTGACATCAAACGGCAGGCAGCCAGAGTGGAACAAGTGTGGGGACTAGGAGCAGAACCACACACAACCAGGGCACAAAAATCAACCTTTTCCCGTTTTTTTTTCTCTGTTTGGCCTTCTTACGCTTACGCGTAGAGAAGCTTTCCCTTGAACGAACGAAGAAAAAAAAAACCGGTGCTGAGAGCGCGAGCAGTTATGAGAGCGGATATTTGGAAAATGGAAAAGGTTTTTCCACCCAACATCCACCATTCCTAGCAGTCCGGCCGGAATTTCTACTGCTGTTTGTCAGGGAAGAAATTTCACTTTCACTTTCCGTGAGCTAATCACGCTCGGGATGGATTCTCAGAAGCCCGAGTACAACGTACCTGGCAAAAATTAAAAGTTATCACATGCGAGCCGTGTAGCTTCGATCAAGCGAGGGAGGGGAGATTTTTAAAGGCAAATTGCGTAATTTGTATATTGATTTTCAGTTTCTGGCCATAGGCAAGTATCTCTTAAAAATAATGATTATTCTTCACCGTTTCAGTTTTAAATCGATAAGCGCTGGGAGACTGGCATAGCTAGTAAACATGACTCATACCTTAAATCCACTTCGTTCGTGAATGTGACTCACCAGGCACGGAATTAAGTGCCTGCTACGCTCGTCCAAAGAGTAATAAAGTAATGTAGAAACAAAACAAAAAAACAACAAACAATTTATTTAACAACACTATTCGACACATGACTCAAGCAAACAGCCCAGTCGGTGATGCATGTTTTAGTCGTACGTAAGGCGATTAGAACATGTGCTAAGCAAACAATCAATCACGTATGAGTAATATTTTAACTTTCGGATTATTCTTTCGTTTTAAATTTTTGCTCCGAATCCGAGTGTTAATATTGTAAATAATTAACAAAAATATGTTTTACTAAAATGGAAGAAAATTAAAATTATATTCTATTTCCATCCCTCGTAAATGGTTGGTAAATGGTTTCATAAATTGAATGTTGGAAATTCCATCGCAAAACGTGAGGTAAATAATTTGAATGACAAATTTCGAGTATGAGAAACGTTTGAATTTCGAAACAAATGATCTAAACTTCTTTAAAAAAAACTGGAGATAGAGCAACCTATACAACGTATACAAATATAGAAAATTGATTACAGGAAGAAAATTTTCCAAAAGAGCAGTATTGCTCAACATTAGGAAACATTAGTGAAAAACTCTTAGTATTTTCACGCCTTACAATGTAATCCAAAAATAAAAAAACACAACCAATTTCAATATTTGAACTAGAAACAAAACTTAAAATAAAATTTGAGACAAGCTGCAAAGTACTGAAAGTTTGCATATCCGAAAGCATCGAAGAATAAAGTCGGCGATCCTCAACGTGCGAAGAAAGAGACGTCTTCACAGTTCGTGCCGTCAGTCAACTAAAACCGAAACCAGCCACCAACAAACGGGCTATCTCTGCAAAACATCATCAGCAAAACAACGCCAGACTGCCGAAAAAAAAATATCCCAGACTGCAAGGAATGCACTCGCCTCCAGGCGGGATGGATGGGACGGGAGCAAAGCACGGCCAAAAAGGGAGTAGAACCTTTGCGCCTTGCTGTAGTGGCGCAGACATGCCCCTCAGTGTACACCGAATTTACCATACACCCCTTTGGCGTGTGTGTGTGGATAAAGATTGTGTGATGATGATGATGTTGTGTGTGTTGTTGTTTTCTTTTTTTTTTTTGATTGCAAATGTTGTTTTATAGTGGTTCCTTGCCTTCGCAATTGAGGACCAGCGTTCCAGGAAAAAAAAATAAATAAATAACACCACCTTCCTTAAAGTCAACGTCTCCCGGTCGGACCGGACAGGACAGGACCGGTGTGGCCGGCAAGTTATTTGGCGGGAAAACAAAGTGGTAGCGCGCGCTCGACCATTCGGGCATGCGGAACGGTGAATGGAACATAAAATGCAGCAGCATTTTGCAGCCACGGTGCAAAAGAAGCGTCCAAAAAAAAAAATGCATTCAATGTCCTGGAGTGACCACCAACCACAACCTGATGGTGTGTACGAGAGAACATAAATAAAAAGACAAAACGAACGAACGAACGAACAACCCAAAGAGTAGCATGCATTAAATGCAACCGAGCTGCGATCAGCTAAGGAGCTTGGCTGCTTCTATACACCGGCATACACATACATGCACGCGTTTGATGTGTGTGTTTATGGGAGTGCATTCTTTTACGACTTACGCTGCAATCGATACCGCCCGCCGATGCGATTGCGCCTCCGGGGGCCGATGAAAGGAAAGCGAAACACATTGGTACCCTTTTAACGGTGCGCAAATAAAGGAGCATAGTAACATAGTATAAAAAAAAGTCACAAAAAAGGGTACCGGCAAACAGGATCGTACGAGGATGCGGACCCGCATTGTGCGGTGCTGTGTGGGCACTGTTGGGCCGGGAAATGAAGAGAAAGCGACATAATAATTTGGGAAGGCCGGTGCAAACAACAACTAAAAACAAAAAAACGATAACAACAATGAGCACGATCGTACGGACGGGATTGGTTTAGGGACAAGCGGAAATAACAGGAATATATGTGGCCATCGATTCCAGTGCCCAATGTGCCCAGAAGTTTGTCTTTTTGTTGTTGTTGCTCTATCACCAGAGCGAATGCAATCACTTGCTCGACGACGCACATCACGAACACTTTTGCGGACGATTTAGGGTAGAAAAGTTGCACAAAATTTGCCACAAAATAATGCTTTGCTAATTTGTAGCAAAAATGCAATACAAACCATTCAATGTTTTTGGTGATAATATTTAAAATTTATTGTAATCCAGTAAAAGTGTACAAGAAGTATTGATCTGCAAGAATCAATACGAGAAGCAAAAAGCAATTGAACGAAGATCTGATTTTGGAAAAAGAAATACAAAGTGTTATTAATACAGGGTTTTTGTTATTAATGTTCTTTGAAAAATTTACACAAATATTCACGATCGTACGAGTCACCAAATATTCTTCAGTCAAACTGTGGGCTTTAGTTGAAAAAACGTGAACTTCAGACAAAAACACATGCGAGCAAGATTTCGCGATACAGATCTCAACAACATTCCGTGGTACGATACTCGACTAATACGGCGTCCCAAAGCGTGTATGTGTGTGCGCATTTGTGAGCGTGTACGTGCATTTGTGTGCAAGACCATATGCATTTAATTTTCTGTTCAATGAACTGTACGCTACTACGCGCATCCGCGCCATCAAGCCAGAATATGCCAGTAGTAGGCTCCAGAAGACGCCTGCTTCTTCCACGAAAGCGCAACAAAACAAGAAACAAGTTTCGCGTGGAATGCACAAACCGAACGGCGGAGGACCTTCCCTTCGCATCCACGGAACACACGGGAGACAATCGGTGCTGCACTTGAGGTTTCCAATTTCCTCCCTCGCATCCTCCGCACACACCACCACCACCACCATGCCGTGATCGTCGTCGCAAGTATGGGCGATTGGTCCGCGAAATACGAGATTGCACTTTGTTCTCGCGTCTTTCGCGTCTCTGGAAAGGCCATTTGGTAGCCCAAACTTTGGGCGAGCGACACAGCGCGGACACTGTCTCAAGCTGAAATGCAGTCTCCTTCTTCCCCCTCCTTACCTCCCTCATCTTCTTACCCCTCAATCATCCCACACACTCCCCCCCCTCCTTTCCCCCATTCGGCGCTTGGGCTTAATAAAAGCAAACAAGAGCACCATGGAGCAGCAGGACTTCTCACCCGTGCCTCACCCAAACGCTTCCCGGACACTGTGGTGGTTCGTTTGGTGCATTTTGCGCTTGGGATTATTTTTTTTTTATTATTTGATGTTTCCCGTCTGCGCTTTGTTGTTTTTTTCGCAGTTCGCCCCGGCGTGATTACTGACCTTCCCCTCGTCTTCTTCGCGTATTTTTGGCATACCAAAGGAGGAAAAGCGCGCGAGATCGGCTACATGCATTGATAGGATCGCTGCACGAAGCGAAGAAAGCAATGAAGAAGCCACAATCGTTGCGTACAATGCGCACGAGAATTGGCATGCTGAAGCAAATGCCCGAAAACCCTTTCGGCAAGATTGTTGCATCCTGGATCGACAACAAAAGGCGTAAGACGTATGATTGTCGGATCTACATATTCAAACATTTAATACGCAACGATTCTTCAATCGTGGTTTGGGCAATTGCTACATTTCTATCCACCTTGTAAACATGATAAATAAGGTTTAACAATGCAAAGAAAAGTGGAA
>STHB01018334.1:0-12342 GCA_018908115.1 Anopheles rivulorum
CGCCAACACCCATAAAACTATGCCTAAAACAAAATCCGGGTTCTCTAGTCGCCACTCGCTCGACAACCAGTCCAAACTCGTTTGCTCGTTTCACGGATGACAAACGGATGTGCTCAAATCTGGCGTTTTTTACTTACGCTTTTATTGCACAATATCATCACCCCCACATTAGGCGGCACCTACCACCTTCGTCACTGCTCATGAAGCAATCACCATAACCGTAAAACACATTCCCTCCAAGTGTGCACTTGATTTCGGCATTCATCACTTAAGAGTGTTTTAGGGACTCCGCAGCGGAGTAAGTGCTCATGTATCATACATTTTTGTCAGATCTCCGCACAGTAATTTGTAGGATTTCCGTTGTCTCTGTCTCTCTCTCTTTTGTTTCAGCTGTCGTACCACCCTGCACTCATATATTAATTGTTCTCATAAAAAGCAACAAGCTTGCTTACAGACTACCGCCCATGCGTGGTGGAATTCGAATCCATCATCGTCACGTGGCGGTCAATTGTAGGCACTCGGTGGAAATGGTGGGTAATTTTTATTTTTGCCAAGCGAGCGCAAACACTCTGCCCAAACGGTGCCACATTGGTCCAAAAAGTCCGTTAAATTACAAAACGGAATGGTCCACCGATTGCGGGCGCACGCTAGTCGAGGCGGTCGGCCAGTTTCTCACGCCAGGACACACACATACACCAACACTCTCACGCAGCCGTCTGACGGGACGGTTCGGTGAAGCGTGCTGCAGTCTTCACCTGTAATACGTCTTACATGACGTAAATATGTCGGAAGAGACCTCTTAGCAATTTTGCACTCCACCAAATATTCGTACACACACGCACCAAACATTAGCCCATTCAACATCAACTCTCCTAAAAACTCCGCCCCGCAGCAAAAACCAAAAAACCCACCCAACCGGCCCGGAAGCGATGAAATGAGAGCAATCACTCAACGTCGTAAAACTAACTACCCTTGCCACAGGAAAACAGCAATACCGACCAAGGCATGCAAGCTGGCGAAAGGAAGCGATCCGATCTACATTTTGGCCACTCGGATGTTTGCGCAAAAATAATGCTCTGTCCTCCACCGACCGACGCGCACAAAATCAAACCACAAACCCAGAGTGGAACATAACGGATGAAAATGCAACACACAAAGAGAGCAAGAGAGAGAGAGATAAAAAACTAAAATTAAATAATACCAATAAAACAATGAAATTACAGGTTGATCCACCTTTCGTTTGCCAGCATCGTGAGCGAGCAATTTTAATGTGTGGGAAAAAAAGTGTCCAACGGAAAAGTTTGGAGTTACAGGAACTCGGCGTCAACAAACGGCGATCGCACCCGCAGGCATGGCCCACATTCCCTGCTCGAAGAGCTACTTTAGAGCAGAAGCAGCGAAGATGTATCCCGATTTCGTTCCTCACTGTCAAGATCATCTTAGCGCTTGGTCGAGTACATTAAGCTCACCGGGTTGGAAGATCTTATCTAACACCGGTAGGGGGAAAATTCGAAGATTTCACGCCGTTGCAAGCAATTATGATGAATCGCAAGAGGAGGAATGCATTATAAAACTAGCTTCTAAAATGAAGCACTGTCAAGAGCTCAGGCTCTGCTAGAACTGCACAGTAAGATTTACGAAATATGTTTGTTGCGTTCCGTATTGTCCCTTAGAATAAAAGAAATTCACAGACTACACTAGAGATGCTGAACGTTTGATACGCGACAGGCCACTACATCTAAGCTGATTAGCTGACACTTACGCAATCACACTTAGGAAAGTGGTCTCTAATTAGCTACAAAAAACGACACTTCATGACTAGCCAAGATCTGATCATTTTCAGTTGAAAACCCAAGTTCAAATTAAAAGCAAACGCCCTTCTCAAGGGTTAGCATTATTTGGTACACCCTTCGCAGTACCAACAAAAAAATAAAAGGTCCGAACCTCGTTCTGCAACAATCATGAAGTTTTCCTGCCGCAGCACGGCGTAAGCCATTCTAAGTCTATTCATCCGCCGGAAGAGGACGATTCAGACAGACTTGATGCTTGGTGAGCGCACATAAATACGCAACTCCCATACCCAACATTCCAATCGGTTGAGTGTGAAAGCTCTAATTAGCACATCGCCCATTGTTCTTGTCGATGTGTTTGCCCTTTTTGCCCTCCTGCACCGAATCATCAGGCCTGTGCAGCGAATGGGACGGTTAAAACCGCATGGAGAAGCGAAATTGTCTGAGCATAAATTATTCTTCACAATTTTGCTTTCCAGCGCACCCCCATAACAGATGGGCCGTTCTTATGTTTGCAACAATCGGGAACCATGGGAAGCGGAGGCGGAGGTGCACATGGTGACACAGTCATTCACAACACTGCCAATATTATTCAGGCCACTGACCTTGACCATGAAGCGACCTGGAACATGTGCTGCGAGGCGATTTTAATTTGTATAGCGCGATGGGATGGACACACATTTCCATTTCGCTGCAGGCATGGTTTTTAATGTCAGCTGCCACCATTTAACGTGCGATCAGCAATCGACAAGAAATGAACAGCCCAAAGCGCAGTGGCGTCGCCAAAGTGTGACACGCGAACCGCGTCTCTTTTATATTTTATATGCGTCTGTTTCGAGCATGATTCAACGCACCGTTTTGCTCAATTTTCGCCATTTTTCTGGTGACTAAAAATAGATAAGTGCGTTCTTGATAAAGCTTGCCTTGGCCATAGTAAAAACTTGGTATTAACAAGATCTCGAGAGATTAACAGATCTCGGTGATTGTTGGTGAATTTTTTTAGTGAAATTTGGCTCTTTTCTCTGCGAAGTTTGTTTATCACTACAGAAGAAGTACTTAATAATAATAATTAATAATAATAATTAGTAACGAAGTTATTTGTCGAAATTGTTGAATGGACTAAACTCAAAACAAGAATTCAATGCATGTTCTGAAAAAAATGATTACGGCAAAACTGATCCAAAAACTGCACAAAAACAAACATGCACTTTTTATAGCGAAAGCTAAAAGTTTCAGACGCCAAAGCTAGCATTCAAATTGTTATTAATCACCGTAAAGCGCAAACGCTCGAGCAGACAATTAGTTCATTTGGAGTATTAAAACATTAATCGAAAATATAAATCATCATCACGGCCAATTTCGCAACGCTAGAACGTTTTACGATCGGCTACACAGGGTTAAACATCTTAAAACAGAAACACAAAGATGTTTTAATTAAATTAAACTGAAGTAGTTGAAACTAAATTACGCTGTCTCTCTCTCTCTCTCTCTCTCTCTCTCTCTCTCTCTCTCTCTCTCTCTCTCTCTCTCTCTTTCTCTTTCTATCTCTCTCTCTCTCTTTCTCTCTCTCTCTTTCTCTCTCTCTTTCTCTCTCTAATCTCCATCTTTTTTCATCCGACGCAGTATGATTCTTATGCAAAAACGGTTGTATAATTTCATTTTGCATTATTGTACACCTGTCCTTTTAGTTTTATCGATCGTTTCAATCTTCAACCTGCGCATAATACTATGGGCCGGGCAGATGCACCATTCCGATATTTCCATCAACAACCGAATAGCGTCACATTGCATTGTTCTTGCAAATGTAGAGATTTGCTGTGCAGCAACTGAAAGATAGCAAAAACAGATTCGCCACACTTCGATAGTACCGCGTGTGGTTTAAATACGTCCGAACTGCGGAAGCTACTAAATAAAGCACCAACTAAACAATCGCGACGCATCGCTACTACTCCCGCTGTACACACGGCAACCATCGCAGCCTGGAAGTTGGATTTACTTAAGTGAAACAATTTGTTTGTTTTCCACGTTACCGTCGGATGGGTTTTGCATTCGCTCCCACTCCGTTGGAACGATGGAAGCAACTATACGCTATAGGAAAAAAAACTGCGCGCCAAGCAAACGACGATGCGCAACTAAACTGATCGTTTACCGGTGCAAGAAGGTGGAAAATTGCATAACGCTTGTCACAGGCTCTAAACGTGAGCCTTCCCAGTGGGATTCGCGCATGGAAACATCACTGATTGCAGTGTGTGTGGAATGTACGACCTAGGTCGGCACGGCCGCTAGGTCCCGTGCACGAATGCTCGAGGTCGTCTAACCTGTAATGGGACAGGTTGAGCGGCAATGCCTTGGTTCCACCCGGCAGACGGAGGGTCGCCACAAAAAGCGAACATCTTGCAGACAGAAGTACAAAGCCTTGGAGGACCTGAAGCATGACAAGCGCTGCCATCGGGACATGGGAATCGGCAAAACCTACTTTGACCTCTTGCTAGTGGAAGGTTAAAATAAATACAGTTAAAATTACTTCAACTGCGTAATTGCGGCATGGGAACAAGAACGATTCTAATGGTGCTTTAATTTCTTTGTAAAGAAAATAAAACCCAAACTATCGCTGCAGAAGCTTCAAACGTCACCAGCATGAAATTGCACATCCATTTTCCAACGGGAAGATCTTACTTAACCGCTTGCAAAGCAATCAATGACATTTCACGATTGATGAGTTCGTTACGAGGTAACAATTTTATAGGATTTTAACGCATCTATGCTTACCGGGACCTATAGACGAACGCGTAAGAGCACTGCTCATCACATTGCAAGATATTGGTTCGCATTTCCCTGTTGCACGCACTCGAATGACTCGACGTCGCAACGATCGATTAGGTTTTATACTGAACGTAAAATGTTTGATTTCACAAGGATCTCCATTCCATGTATTGGTGAAATGTAGTTAACATGTAAAACTACATCAACCGTACAATTGACATCTAATTTACACCCAACTTTCCATCAATTAATGTTTCAACCGAAAAAGCAAACCTTACTAGTCTATATTTTTCTGCTTGAGCGATTTATTTAGTCAAGTTGTTGTTGTTGTTTATATGTATATAAATAAACCACAATTTCCATTACGATTTTATCGTTACGATCGCAAGAGTTGATCGTATGCGTTTGTGTGATTGGTCAACATCTCCTCATCATTCTGCTACGCAGGCAAACGCAACACTCCGGAATCGCTTAGGTAAAGTAGATCAATTTCCCGAAAAATCCACCGTTCGGTGTACTGCTTTTTGCGGTTCCCTTACGACAGCTGTTTACCGCGCAACCCATGTCTGAGCACCAATCGTCAACCGTACGATGAATTAGATCGATTTAGTGGGCGATTTGCTTTATGTCCCAGTCTTCTTGGCGCTGCGCCCATGCCCGAAACATTACTTCCTAAATAGTTTTACAGTAATTTGGCTTCTCTTGCGTTTTGTTGCAGCCCTCCTATCCTAAGCTTGCCCTATTCTTTTCATCCAACACCTTAAGTGACCAAAAACAAAACCATTTACAAGCGTACCACCCGTTTCCCGCTTCTTCAGATCACCTTTCCCAAGAAGTTGCCACCTCCCCCCGAATAACGTTGGGTGAGGTTGTGCTTTGCGCAGGAAATTTAGTTGCGGAAAAGACGAATGAAACTTCGTTTCCTCATCGTTCCACCATCGCGTATCGCTGCCGCAATGGACATCAAGACCAAATGTGAGACGATCGGAAAAATTGGAGCAACTTCTGTTGGCCGTTCTGGTAGCAAATCGACCGAATGCCTTCAGCGCCGTTTTGTTTCTCGCGATACGCGCACGGTCGGTTCGTTTTATGCAAGCTTCATCCAGCTTCATCATCATCATCATTGGGTGTTACCGACACCCCGGGTTTTCTTCCTGGCTGGCGGTAGATTCCCGCGCGCTTGTCTGCCGGACGTCATCGCTTGTATTCCATTAATTCACTTACTTTCGGGAACTGGGTCAAACGCTTACGGAATCGTCACTGGCGGGGGAAAAAAAGGAGCACATCAAGAGCATTGCCGCCTGGTTTGTAACGGCCCCAGACAAAAAAAAAGCGCAAAACAACCCGTTCCATTCCACACCTGCAAGCATATTTATTTGCCCATTAGGCGTTTGTCTGGAGAGCGTCCCAATAGCCTAATCCTACGAAACGTGACATGTTAACGTTTGCCTGGCTATCGGGGCGCACACTTTAAGTTTCTCTCGAAATTAAAGAAGTCATCTAATGTCTGGCCTAGCAAATCTAGCCCGACCGGCTCAACTCCCGGAGCATTGCGCGTTTCACAGAACTTAATTCTCCGGACCTCCGGCGGCATGAATCAACCGACCAGAGCCCAACTACGTGTTCATTCGGAATGTGCCCCGTCAGATGTCAGCAAAAAAAGCAGACAAACAAAACAGCAACGGAGGGAGAGAAAAAAATAAAAAATCAAACATCCAATGCCCTCTTGCTGGATTGCAATAACTGTGTTTTAGTGAAGCAAACGCTCACGCACCAACATCCTATGTCAAACGTCTTATCTGTTTCGCGAAACGCGAGCTTACGCTTATCATCCATATTTTGTGCTCGGAAAATAATATAGAGGAACGAAGCAGATCAAACACGAAACACCTTTGCGTCGATTTCATTCATAATCGTCAACGCATAAAGGCAGCTGGAAAGCACCAGACGATAACATCAAAAGCTGGTTTTGGACAACCAGCTCCGTAAGGATACGATGGAAAGAAAATGGATAATAATTGGGAGTATGTTTTTTTTTCGGCTCGGTGCAGAATATCTGTGTCTCGTCCCCATCTCATGTGGTTGTGGAATTTGATCTCCTAGTATCGCTCCAATATGTGATTCGGAACGTTTTTTTTTCTTTTTTTTTTGCTCAACACAAAAGAACGAACCATATCACAACACGCATCGCGCAAATGGTTTGCGCACGCCCAGAGCTTACGTGAAACGAGCGGAACAAAATGAGCAACTTTATATGCCACTCGAGCTGCCCCAATACTCGAGCGCGTTCTTTTGCGCGCCCCTGCTCCGAGCCGACTTCGTATCGACGGTTCGATTTTGGACCTGCTAAGCTCATCAAAACCGATTAAACGAGCGTGGCGCGAAGGAAAAAAGAAATGATTCAACTAAGCATAAAACTGTTCCACGGGGTGTCCGGTGACATTTTTATGCCCGGTTTCTCGGCACAGAAAACCCGCACAATGGGCACATGCTAAGAATTATGCGATGATTAGCAAATGAGGAACACGGCTAAAAACGGTCTGCCATTGACGGTTGTAAGCAAATTATTTTTTATAATTCCGATAGTTTTGATATCGTTTTTTATAGCATCTTCTAGCCTAGCTGTATTTATTTATTGTACGATACAGATTACTTGTATTTTAAATTATTAAATAACTAAACATGTACACATTTCATGTAATGCAAAGTTCTGTTCTGTTTAATCGATTCTCAAAATTATTGAAATATGACGAAAATTGTCTAACGGAACCATTATAACCACAGGCTATCACGTCACGATAGCCAAGTGACGAAATAGTACTGGAAGAAGAGATACAAATGTTTCTACACAAAAGTGAAAAAGTCTAAATCAAAGCGTATGCCGCGATCGAAATTCCCACATCCTCCTGTCACTTGTCTTACTACCCTTGCAAATTGGGCAAAGGGATTAGCGAAAGAAGGCCACCGAGATGAGATCAGCTACCCATTTTGCTAGCGAGCGAGTCGCTATTTCAAAGCGAGAAAAGAAAACGCACAGCTGACAACAGATTTTCGGCCTCACTCAAGGGGTTTGACCGATATAAATAAAACTTTTTTTATCGTATTACGATAACGGGTACGGCGAAATCTGGATGAGTCAAACACGCCGGCACACACGTACAGCCCGAGCCCGAGCATCGTACATTTATGGTAAAATCCAATCAACACGAAAAGCAGTTATAAACATACCGGCGGAATAGTTCGCTAGTCAATAATGTGCCATCAACCTTTATTGACTTCAACGCCCGTAATCCGCCGATAATACACCAACTGTTTAAGATAGCCTGAATTGCATACACAACAACAAAAAACACAACATATTAAAGGAAACCTATCTTCTTCAACTCATCGCCATCAAGAAGCATCCCTTTATGGAAAGAAAGAGGGAGAAAGAGACAGAAATCGATACTATTCCAATTATGGAATGTGTGAAAAAAGCGTTTCAAGAACTCGATAGAAACGACCGAAAACAAGAGACTGCTCTTCCCCAGCAACACATTCAACAATTGCACTAGGAGCATCGATATTCGGCAAAGAGAATCTCGATTCACGCACAACAACAACATCAACAAAAAACTCTGTCAAACTGATGCGCATTCTTCCGCGCCGGTTATTCTTGCAAGAAACTTCTTTTAAGGAACCTGTTAAAAGATGTTCTACCTACCTAACCCGGGACAGAGGGAGGAGAATTTCGAAAGCATCCCTTACGGAAAGTGGCTTCTTAACGAACCGAAGCGAACCGATTGAACGAGTCGTTAGAAGGAGGTCAGAAATTGCATCACTGCCGGGACTGCAGTTGACTGCAGTTTGACACACGCATTATGCGGCATGACTAGAAGAATCTTAAAAACTTCACACTCCACACATCAGGGCGAACAGGGTTTTTGAGTGAGGGAATTTTATTTTTAATTCGATTTTCTTTTCTTTTTCTCATTTCTTTTTGCGAGCGGAAAATCCCAACCGGTTGAGACCACCGAAGAAGATGTGCTGGTCGGGCAAAATTGACAGGTTGATTTTAAATATCAGTCTAAACATTTTACACCAACGGTAATGTTGTTTTCCCTGTCATTTTACTCACAACACCCCACCAGGAGAGATCATTTCAGGGGGCATGAGAAAAATCGTGGCGAAATAAATCAGTGGCTATCTTAAAACTGTGTCAAGGATTTTCATGCTGTTTAACTAACATTATTAAAAACATTAACCTACATCAAACCACAAGACAGATAACGAACAACATATTGCGCACGCTAACGAACCGTACCCGCACACTAATGAGGCAGTGGCAGAAAAATCAATTTTCCTTTCGTATCAAACCTCATTCACCGCGTGGACAGCACACCGTCGAGAAATGGTGAAATTTACACTCATGCACACGCGAAGGGCAACATGAAAGCATTCAGGAGGAAATCTGTAAAAACAGCAACCAAATGTGACAATCGTCCGCGTCCGACCGATTGCCGAACGGCCACCGCCGTGTTTGGTGTATGAGGAAACATCGCAACCAGGGCAGGAAACTTCATGCTCTCATCTCATCTCGTCATCAACGTTCGCGCGTGGTGATGATGCTGGTGCAGGCGCAGGAATGCGTAACTATTTCATAATCGCACATTTTTCTGCTTTTCCCCTTTCTGGGTCTGTTTGGCCAGCGGAGACGGTGGAGCATTAGTAGGTGGGGTGGAAATGTGAGAAAGAAACCGTATAGACAAAAAAAAACGGCACGCATCGATACGTGCCAACTGCTGCATTTCGACGCAATCGAACGTCTTCCGTCGGGGTGTAAGTCACCGCAAGCAAGCAACAATAAAACACAGCGATGCGATGTGCGCCACGCACACACGCGATGTTGCTCTGAGAAATGAGAAATAAATCTTTCAACTGCAACAAAGCATACCAAAGTGCCAACACTTCGGGGGCATCACAGTGACTGACTCATTTCGCAGTTTCCGTCCGCGCCAACGCACCACATACATCCGGGCGGGGATACGAAATCTCGGCGCTGCGTTAGCGTTTTTTTTTTTAATGCACGCACGGTGTGAAATACTAATCAATCAAGTTTAGCTGTCCCACCCCCGGGGGTGGTAGTTTTTGTTTCGATGCACTTTTCACAACTTCCGTTTAAAACACAAATTGGCAAAATAAATTCAATACGAGTTTTTATGTTTCGTATATTATACACTTACTCAAAATGATCCTTAATTCACAACAATATTCCATAAATTCAAAATTTTTCAAGCATTTTTTTTTTTCATCTACGCATTAATGCACCCGGTTCACTGTTTGATTTATGGGCATTGCGAAGTTTATGTTGCACACACATACACAGAGAGAGCATTCAATGGCGCATTTTGCCGAACGTTACCGTCATCTCGTGCGATCGTTAAGTTTATGTTCGATGAATAATCAAAAGCAGACGGGAAAATAGCTAAATTATAGTGCTACCCGGCACACGTGCTTGATGACCAAATGTACACACGCGCGCATCCCCAGCCCGATTCAAGCGCAATCGTGAGCATTTCTTCTACATTCACCTACAATAACACACCGCTGCGCGCGCTCAATATCGAAACATTTCATAACACTTAATCGGCTCCGCGCCGAGTGGTGGATCTTTTGCATCAACCGTATATCGGGTGTTGTTTTGTGTTGCCCAAACGAATCCAAGCATTAAGTGCCAAAAGTGACATAAAGCAGAGAGCGAAAATGCATTTTTAAATATGTATCTTTAACGCGATATGACGGGCTGCGTATGACTTTGCTAGCTTTTTGTAGGCGAAATAGGTGTGTTTTTTTTCTAAAAGAGAAAAATATTAATATTCACGCTGTATGATCTATGATCTTTGCACCATACAACACCATCGAGGCGTATCAAACGGGCATTGCCTTTGTTTAAGAAAGCAAGGCAAATTTCACGAGTACCTTTCCAGGTGCACCAGCGACTAATAAATCATTCTTGTTTCGGTGGTGATTACAACGACACTTAGCTCGTCTCGCGCGAAAGGCGAACAGTGCACGGGGCGAAGTGAAAATAAAAGCCCGCACTCGCACTTGAGAGCATCAAGATGAGGACGAAAGCATCAAATCAAACCACCATTACCATAAAGAAGAAAAAAAGCTCCATGCCCTTTAACAATTAACAATTAAGGGCGCAAGCATCAGCACGGGTGAAGGAGGAAGAGGAGAGGTGTGGTACTTATACGCACCGTAAATTTACCATTTTTTCTGCTTCCCTTACCCACCGAATCTCACACATCTCGTCGAGATTTTAATGCGCTTTCACGCACCCGTTTCTTGATATTTCGAAAGTCACACACGCACGGAGCATCTCGCTCCGTTCAACCGGGATGGGTAATGCGGGAGATTCTTGAGATGACGTTTTTTTTTCGCTCTCATCTCTCATCTCCAACACCATTTCCATATATTCAAATGAGAATGTTTTCAATGCAATCGTAACCCGGACGGGAAGGTAGAAAACGGTCGCAGTATGGTTTAAATTTAATGTACCGACCGCAAAGTACCCATGACGTGTCGGAGAGGTACTTGCCACGATAAAGCAAACAAGCGTGCCGGGGAGTTTCCACGCCATTTCCCGGTGCGTAAGACGAGCGTGCCCTTATGGATTCCTGGAAGCAACACCATTTTAAAACAATTCAAGTAAGTTTCAAACCTGCCATGCCGAACGCGAACCGTACGCACCTGGTTGTCCGGCCGGTTTTGACAGGATGGGGAAGATTTAATGCCTGCAGGAATTATTCTATCACACCCCAAGAATAAAAAACACCGCAAGTGTCAAATTGGTGATGTTTCCTTGAATTTCCTTACTTTCTTTACACTCGAGCGAAAGGTTTGTGAGTGATCAATGCAGCTTGATAGACAAGCAGCAGGTGCGAGTTACATCGGGGAGAGCCTGTGTATAATACGATGCCTAGTGTTTCTTCAAGGGTAGCCCTATCGTTCTCCTGCGTATTCCGTAGCCCGTACATTCACCTTGAGTTTTTATAGTTTTGCTTCCCATCGACAGGGTACACAGATGGGAGGCTGAATAATTTCACACCAAAACCACATCCATGTTACGGCCCATAAAGCAAACCACAAGATCCAAACCATTCAATCCTGTACGACAAACGACAAGAACCGTACCTGTAAGCGTCTCGACGGGGTTTTTCGAGCGATTTGAAATCTGGAAAAACATCACCAGAATCTCGCTATACAGCACTGCGAAGATGAAGAATTTCGGTCACGCTTTGTACTGACGCTTAACCTGAGACTGAGGAGCAAAAGAACAAAGTTCTAAATAAAGACATGAAATAAAATGACTCCTCTCAAAGTGTCTCCAATATTGGAACGAAAATGGAATAATCAAGCCGAAAAGGAATCGCCAAACGTCTTTCGCTAATGACGGAATCCTTCTAGAGCAAACAACTCAAACAAGCTTAACAAACAACAAGCTTAGCGAACCTGAAAAGATCATTACCAAACATCGCCATCGTCCTCCGATCTATAGCTCTTGTTGACTTTCTCCTTCTCAAGAAACGCACGTCGGACGGAAACGAGCAGTGTGGAAAATCGAAATCTAAGAATGATTGACCCTGGGCGTACCATCGCTTCGGAGGTTAGCCGAATGACGTAAAACTCGAATCCCCTCTTTCTCCATTACCTCCCGCTCCGTACATACACACACACACATACACACGCAAGTCACATTAATGGAGGAAAGTAAAAGAAAGACACCACCACGAGAGCGTAGTTT
>STHB01018361.1:0-12338 GCA_018908115.1 Anopheles rivulorum
CAATTTGAAGCACCTCCTGAGTGTGGATCTCCCCTTTAACTTCATCGGTATTATTTTTAGTACGAAAATAAATCAAATCAAAAGAAGCCAAATACAGTAACAATGTCACACGACAACCATACACACAAAAAGTGCCATTCAACTGTGAAATCTCTTATCGTGTTGTCACAGCGTTTTGCCCGCGTGTACCAACAAACGGACATGCCCCTGTGGACTAAACACCACCAGCAGGAACACAGGTTACAGACCCGCCGCAAAGAGAGAGAGAGAGAGAGAGAGAGAGAGAGAGAAAAAACCAGTCCCATAAAACCCCGTTGGAGACGCCTCTAAATCTTGCTATTACTTAAGTTGCCCGGTCCCCAGCCCTGTAGTCCACTTTTATTGCGTCTTCCACCCCGGGAGCTAATAAAATATGGGGAACACCCGAATCGTACGACGTGCCACGAGTTTGGCGTTCGGAAGCATTATTTCGCTTCCTGCTTTATGGTCCGTGTGTGCATGATGCGGTCAGCAGCATCCCGGGATTCGCAGCCGGCACGGAAGTCGGAAATACAAACATGGGCATGGGCCAAGATTTATAGGCACCTTGTTTTAATTGCACTGTGCTGCACTGAGCTCCACATGCTTCCGTGGCTTTTCTCTCCCTCTCTCTCTCTCTCTCTCTCTCTCTCTCTCTCTCTCTCTCTGTTTCTCTCTCTCTCATCGATTTGATTTGATTGTTTTCCTGCTCGAACTACACTCGGTGCACCGGTTTTTGCGTAAGCGCTAGTTTTTCATTCGACAAAACTGGGTTTTGGCTTGAAATGGTTTTTTGAAAAAGCATATGCTAAGAAACTTCCACCATGCTGCCACCATAAATCTAATAATTGAAATTCAAATTTCTAATCCTTAAATTAATGGTTTCGCTGCGGTAGGATAAGGACGGTTGTTGGTAAAGATTCGGGCCTTGATAACCATTCCACCATAGCGATTTGGTAAGCGAGGCTGGGTTTTTACGTGAAAAAAATTAATTCATTCGGCTTATGCTATCGAACACACTGTAGGGACAATTAAACAAACTTACGATTTGGAACTTCAAAATTGACTTTCGCTTAGACAATATTACCCAATCAGTTTGAGATTTTTTTTATTTTTTCCTCCTCGAAAAAAGCTTCTCAAATATCTGCCAAACAAATGAGTTCAATTGAATGATTTAAGAAAAGGAAACAAAACAAACAAAGTATTTAAATCCCAGCAACAGAAGACATTAGGATTAGATAAAACAAATTGCTCCCATGAGGCGTATTGATTCATTGTTTCTTGGTTTAGTGGGTATTTTTTCCCCCAAAGAGCACTCGGGATAATCGTTTTGGTCCTGAAGAGTTAAGATTTTATTAATTGTTATGCCATTAAGGGAGAAATTGAGATAAAAACTTGTTACTAAATTCAACACTGATTCAAACAGTCATAAACGTGGTAGCTTTCACACAACATGTTAACGATTATAAGTCATTTTCTATATTTTGTCTTGTGGACACTAAATTCTATAATTTAGTAAAATTCAATTTACATAAAAATCGTTAAAAATCTAAAAAAAAACTCGTACAAAGTTGACGCTTTATGTACAAGCCCTTTTTACACCAAATTTCCCATTTGACGCTAGTAAGCTTTTCATAGTATCATCAAACGTTTCGTCCGTTTTGCGCCACAGTCAGTTTGCGAGTTTTCCGTTAAAAAATATGTGAAAACCATGTTATGACATTTGTTGCAGATATCGTATCAAACTTTTGTACAAACAGTTTCAGCTCGAGTCGTGTGTTTGTTCGTTCGCCGTGCATCAACCAGACCCAGGGACAAACTACCATTGAATGTATCATAGAAACTGCTCAGCTTCAGCAGCCCGATGGCCGCAGCGGGATGGAAAAAAAGAACTCAACTGAAGCCCCAATGATGGGATGCAGCAGCGTCAATAAACGTTCAAGTGCGATGCAGAAGAAGACGGTGGCAGAAAAATACCGACGGATGATGACAAGTGGCAGTCGAGACGCCACACTAACAGGGTGGTGCGATGGTGCGCCTGACGGCAAACGAACCGGCGTGGTTCGGGCGGGCGAGGTAAATTTGGTATGCATGTATGGCGCGTTCGCTTCATGCTTCGCTTCCATCTTCGTTCATTCGGTGGAACCAGCCGTGGATGCTTACGTCCACGGAAAAATGACAGGGAGCCTTCTTCATTTTCTTTTCTCCTTTTTTTTTTCGTGCAACGTCATTTCACATCCGTTACACATCGTTCCATCATCGTCCTGACATTGGCGATAGAAGGCGGAAACAGAGAAATGAGAGCCAAAAAGAGAGAGCGTGAGAGAGAGAGAGAGAGAGAGAGCAACAGCAACAACAAAAAAAGGGAACAGATAGTGGCAAGAATAATGTCTATTCACATTCTGCCTGCCTGCCTGCCTGCCGGCCTGTCGACGGTGGCACTCTTCACTGCACTTTGCATTGCCCACCGTGGCTCAACCCGTACCCGTATCTCAGCCGGTTTCGGTTTGTGTCTGCAATTTGCATTTGCGATACGGTGCGACTGCTAGCCGAGGCTGTACATTCTGCCAGCGAATCCCCAGACTACGGGCCACCATTTGTCTCGTTGAACAGGGAGAATGGAAAAAAATGTGTGTGTATATATATATATATATATACATACGGGGACGGTTACGGCTTGTCGATGAACGGCGCCACGACCGCGATCATCATCCATCCGTCGTTTGCTAGTTGCCGGGTTGAAGTGGCTATCGTAAGCATAAGGGTGCATAAAAAAACAAGCTAGCTGAATGGCTGGTGTATCTTTTTCCTAGGGTCTTATGTGATCAATAAGTAGTGGGAAGGGGAAAAACATTCCAATCTTGTATAAATGATGTTAAAAATTAATAATATCCATGCTAATCTATCCGTGGATAAAAGGCAGTACAACGTCAAATATGACGGTTAATCGACTACCACGGATAATCAGATAAACAGCTTTGCACTTTTATCATACGTTTATAAACATATTGTTGAATGTAGAAAGCTACGGTAAGATATGGTTTTTTAATTCTTTCAATCACGTTCATTAAATTGCAATCTTTTAAATAAACTTTAGTAAAGCTTTGAGGTAAACATATGAAATTTCTAAACACAACCATTAATACCTACAGAAATTGTGTTACATAAATCCACGGATAATCCACCCTACGGTTAACTGTGTGCCGGATAATCGACGATCTACTATATTTAAAAGCTCTTTGGTACAAATGTTGATCATTGAAGGGTTTACATGCGCCTCATTCAGCGGAATCGCATCGTTGAGCGATGCTGGCGCAACGAAAGTTAAACATCGTGTTGGAACTCACCATCGCTACCAAGGCTTTCCCGGTCGACCGGTGAACCGGTAGGCTTATGCTTATCATGAAAAGCAGATCGGGACAGTAAGGATGCAAGGCAACGAAGCGCAAAAAAAAAAACATCCCACGAGGTGGAACAAAAAAAACACAACAGAAGAAGAGAATGCTTCATCCCATCCCTATCGAATCCAGTGCGACAGGATGCACCGAAAAGCCTCCGGGCAACTCTGGCCGGGCATCTGTTGTGTTGCACGTACATATACATACATATATCTATTTTTTTAATTGCTCTCCTTTCGCTTTTCCGTTTTTTCGAGTGATAGTAGTACCTGAGGCGCGCGCGTAGTGAACCAGATGTGGCAGGTGCAAATGGATCGTCAGGACGTGGAGTGCTGGGAAGCATCACACACAGTGGCTCGTCCTATCGCCCTGTGTTCGGTGCCAGTGACACACGTACATGGGGGCTCCGTTTATGTAAATGTGTTGGTGTGATGGTTTTGTATGTTAGTTGGTAAATGGGACTGACGGTAGAAAGAAACAGGATGCGATAACTCGAAAGCAGGACATTCAGGAGAGGATTTTTCTTTTTTTACGGTGGAACAAACAGCAAGATAAAGCAAGTGAAGATGAAAAGAGATATTTATAAATATGCGTGGCTGATGTGCTTTGGAGAAATGCGCCACGAAATACAGTGCGCGATGCGATTTTAGTAAATGAAGTTTTCATATAAGAACATTATGCTAAACCTTTGCATGTTAATATTCCCAAAGGAAGCAAAACCATCTCCAAAACAGTAAAGTACATGCTTTGCTTTACTATCTGATTTTCCAATCACAACCACCACAATTTTGTTTCTCGGTGGTTTATGCCCGCTAGTACCACGGTTTCTTACGCTCATTGTACGCGGTGTATCGCACGGCATAACGACAAGAGTACGGCCGTCAGTTCATTGTCTCGCCCGGTAGGCACACCGAAAACGGCTGACGGTTACCGTTTCCGGCATCCGGCCATCCTACCGTTCGCGTTATATGGGACGGCTATATACAGCCCTCGTGTCCAAAGGCCAACCGTGTGTTTCCGCCTAGCTACCACCGGTGCGGCGTACAACGATACAGCCTTTCCAGCACAGTATTGGGCGAGGAGTGTCGCTGTTGGTTCGGAAAATTGCGATAGTAAAATAAATGCCGAGTTGGCTTCGGGATCGCAGAAAAATTGCAGCCCATCTTTCTTCCCGCGTGGCAAACGGCTCGAGGATGCTCGAGACGGATGAGAATGAATATCGATTGATTTGCTTCGTGCGAAAACCATTAAACTCCGTGTTCGTGCTGCTGCTGTACCATCGCACAAAAAGGGGCACAGATTTTGACTGGGTATTGTGTATGGATTGCAGATATCAAAAAAGTAGATGAAAGTAGAAAACGTATTTGATGTATTACAAAACAACAAGATAATATACAAAAGAATAAAGTAATAAAGTTTTTTAGTCAAAAGGATGGTACAATATTTAAATAACGTAGTTTTAATATTTTTGGTTTGTTTTATCATTATACAACCTCAGTAGAAAGCTACCATGCTTCCGATTTGCTTGAGCGACCTCGCCACTAATTAAACACCAGGCGCCTCCATGTTTGCGCCTAGTTGTAGGCAATTTGCATCACAAACGTAAGAGATTAAGGTATTAGAAAATTAAGACAATAAACCCCAACTGTTTAAAGATGAAATGACATATTATATTATTCTGTACATTAAATATATTCTCTAAAGGTTTTAATATTAAATATTAAACAAACCATTCTTTAGCAAGAATGTGAACTTTAAAAACATTTCCGCAAACCTTTATCAATCTTTTTTCTTCTCTCTCTCTCTCTAACACTCCAATTTGTGTGCCAGCGCTGCGTTGGTTCCGCTGCTTGAGCAATTGCACAGAATTCATTTTTCACCCGTCACAAAGAAGCTCATTTATCACGCCAAACAGCACTAATTAACACGGATGACGCCTTCGTTTGTATGCTGGGCGCGCGAGCAGCACCAAACACCGGCGCGGGTCATTCGCTCTACGCAATTGGCGAAGAGATTTTCGAGATTGTACCGAACCGGGTCCGCGACCCACCCGGTAAGCATTTATCTTAATAGCCCACGGGTGTCAACTCGTCAACTGCGATTGCGTTCAGCTCGACGCAATCGCGCGACGCAAAACCCATCCCCTGCCCGTCCTGTCCGTGACTACGCATCGTGGTGAGCTTCTTAATCTTACCCCACATCCGGGGACACAGCTTTTTTTTATGTTCGCCTTACGGCTGACGCTCGAATCGGTTCAACCTGCAAACCCCGATACGAAGAATCCACACAGTTCGGCGCCAGTGCACATTGCTTCTGGTTTAGCCCTACGGTTACGAGTTTTGCAGTGGATCGCACATGGATATAGTTTACCGGTGGCTTGGCTAATAAAAACAAATGATTAATTAATCTTGCCTGCCTTGGCGGTGCGGTCCCCATTTCTTGTTTCACTTTCCCCGACCCAAACAATGGTTTTAATCGTGAAGACAACCAGGCGCCTCCATTACCGGGCGATATGAGACAAGCATCTTAATAAAATTTTCACACGCTGCCCACGTTTACTCGCTCAGCCGTGGGGTTTTGTTTTTGTATTTGGGTGACAAAAGCAACAACAAACCTGCTGACGCTGGTTGTGAATTTCATACAGCGCGTCGTGCTCCAAACGCTGCTTTGCTCATTTTACGGCCAGCAAGTCGTAAATTGGAGCATTAAATTTTAATCCATTAATCACTACAGTGTTTTTTTGTTTGTTATACTGCGAGATTGTGTCTCTGTTATATTGCTCACGGTACGTATTTAAACACCAATTTTCATCTTAATGTGCCTCGAACAAGCTTATGGTAGGTTAGTATCAATGAATCTTCCAACCTACGTAGTACCTAGTGAAACGATTTGCTCCAAAACGTCAAACTAGTCTGTTGATCATACGGTAAGGCTTTTTTTTTTTCTCTGGGCAGGAAAATTGTTACGAAATCTTCTGGATTAAAATGTGCCTGTTGTCGCTCTGCTGTACGGCGTACAATTTCACGCTCATTAACTAGTCAATGACCCATGCTGTGCACGCTCAAAATAGACTCCGGCTCGTGGATTTGATTGGCAAATGGTGCAAACATTTAATAAGCGGACAAGTTAACACAAGCTTATGTTCATTTGGGGTTTGCAAAGTATGAAACGTAAAGCTTTACAAAATTTTTTATTGTTTCATGTAAGGGTTTTTGGATAACATTTTTAAGGTCTAACTGATATTTCCGTCCTTCGCCTTTAGGGCAATTAAGTGCTTCTGATGTTCGAATTAGATCCCACAATATCCGGTGCCATTGGCTTAACGACAAGCTAATCATCATGCAAAACTCATTTTTAATATTAAAACTAAACTAAAGTCTTCAATAACAATCTGTTATTGATTTTTAATAGGTTCTCTTCAAATAAAGACGTGACAATACTAATAGGTAAAATATACTCTTTTACTCTTATGCCCATTTATTTTGTTTTCCTAGAAACAAGTATTTTATTTTACAATTTTGTGTTTTCGTTTTACAAATTAATTATTTCATTATAAAATTTAAGACATTTTTTCATTTGCAGTTAAACTATGTAATTTACTTTAATTAAATGTTTTATTAAATATTCTATTAAATATTCTTATCGGGGAGTAGTTTAATATTTAAATATCATTGAATGAACACAATTCATCCACGTTTGACGATTTGACGTTTAATTTCACGTGCATGCTACAAATGATATGGTCATTGCAGCATTTTAGTGTTATTAGCCCAAACATTACTCATTTGACACGATTAAAAATGTCTACCAACGGGCAAAGTTTCGCCTACTAACGTTAAATTTCAAAAAATAAAAGCAAACCACCGTGTCGTACGGCGCTTGCACATGGTATATCAATTACCGGTCTTCGGCGTGGCTATCTTTTCATCATCCTTGCGCACCGCCGGGGAGATTAATCGCTGACATAAATATTACGCTCATGGTTTTCACATTTTTATGGTATGTTGGTAATTTAGCCGACCGCGGGCAGCGTGCTGCGGCCACCGTAAGAAATATTATCTTTCGCACCATCTTACATTTCCCGCGCAGTTGAGCGTCGGCGTCTGTACCGTCAGCATTTCGCTTAAGAAAGCTTGGTGAAATAAATAAATAAAATCGATTGGAGTATGAAGCGTTTGCTGCCCTTTTTTCAACTAGCCGGAAACAACCAAATGGGAGAGAGGGAGAGAAAGGGAGCGAAAAACATGGCAAGAAAACAGCTTTTTTTAACGAGAAAAGATGTCATGCCGCGGGTAAGGCGAAAGCAACGGCAACCGTTGTTTGGCATGACCGCCGCTTTATTATGCGTTGCTTGCTCTCTCTCTTTTTCTTTCTCTCTTTCTCTCTCTGTCTGTCTCTCACGCGCGTCGTTGAACAATTCGAGCAATTCGTGGAATGAACCAGGGCTTTGCCACGGTTTCGTGGAACCTGGATGAGTTGGAGTGCATAAATCTAAATAAAAATAAAATTACGAATTATAAACACGGCCTGCGGTGGTTGCGTTCAACGCGTGCCCATTCCTCCTCGCGATTCCCCGAGTATGACCCCGGGACGAGAATCCTTCAGCAGGAGTCGATTCGTGCTATCAAGCACCCATCCAGCAATGGAGACGCCGTGTAACGATATGGTGGAAAATTGTTGGGGAATTACATTTTTACAGCTCGTCGACGATGGTTTGGCCTTCAGTACACACGGGAGGGGGCGACGGTATCGTCGCATGGCTGACACTGACGCTATCTAAGTAATTTCACAGCTGAAATTGAGCTCGTAAACTCAATTTCCTTCCTGCCAGTACACCAGTACCACCTCGTACCACATACCAGGGAAGTTTCACATTCACCAGTCTCGTCTTTCTTTCGGTCTTTTCGTCCAGAAATGGACGACTTTACACCGTTTACCGTCGCACATTTTTGTACGAGGTTTCGACCCCCAAAAACCCGTCCAGTGCTGGGTGGAATGGTTGTGTGAACTTGGTGTTAAACCCACCCTGCGCTTGTGTAGATATTTCGGTTTGGTGGATGTGTTTTGTGTAAGCGTTTAGGTGCAAGTTATTGCCGTAAATAAGATTTTAGCACGCTTTGGCGGGAGAAAAAAAAAACTCCCAGTTTCATTCCCCAATGTGCAGGCCACCGAACCACGCAAGTTTTCAATGTGTGTTTGTGTGTGTGTGTAATGGAATGAATATGATTTTTTACGATACTTTAACATCAGGGTGTATCAGCAATCCACGCAAAAGAATCGCTTAAGCATCCTGACTGGCTGCCCTGCTGTGTCGGTGTGAAGACAAGAAAAGAAAACACAACCGTGTTGCCATGCGTCGGCATAAAATCCCAGGTGATGTACGATGACAATCTGCATCGATATTGAAACTCATAAATCTCTCGATGGTTTGCCATCCGTGTGCCACCCTCCTCAGCAGGGTAAGCCTGATCGGAAGTCAGGCTACTACAAAGGTGGACTTGCTGGGTGCAGATGCTTTAATTAATGAATCAGCTTGGCGGTTGGATTTTGCCCGGCTGCGGTCCTATGTGCACAGCTGTACGAGACAGCTTTTATGGGCAAATTAACAGCTCACCCGATGCTGAACACGTGTGCGAATGGTTGCGAAAGAAATTGGAAACGTTTGAAATGTATCGAAACGATCGGGGAGCAAAAATTGTGTTGATTTCCCGAGCTGTAAGCACTTGTAACTCAACACAACATAAACGGAAATCATAATGGTGAACAAATCTTGTGAACCACACAACAAAAGTTAATTATGGTTTATGCAAACGTTTCCTAAAAAGTGCAACACTGGCCCGCAACACACCCATCGAACGACCACAACCAGCGGTGCCGATAAAATTGTCATCATAAACTAACCCGAAATAAGAAAACCAACCGATGCGTTACCCACAGCATAACACACTTAAACATCATATATGAATGTGGGCCAAAAAAAAAACATTGTCCCCTCTACGCAACTGTTTTTAAGACAGAATGGGTGCTTTTACTTAATCACTTGCACAATGACGCTAGATGAAGCGAAGCCAGAACCGCATTACTGTGTGTGTGTGTTTTTTTTTCTTTTCTGCCATCCCGAACCCAACCCAGCAGAGTGACACAAGGGGACAATGGCAGTAAAGCCATGTGGGTGGTGTGGGTTGAATATTATTGAATATGTTTATGGTTCTCGGGTGGCTTTTATGGATGGTGTAGGGACGACGACGTTCGTAGGTTCGTGAACGTGTTATAAAATCGTACCAATAAAACCGACTGTCCTCGACATTTGTCCGTGTGAGGGCATTAGTGGGAAGGAAAACGTCCGGAAAACTGGATGGTAAATTTCGGAGGTTAATATGTAAGTGGCACACACGTTGCCCATGCCGGGTTGAAGTGAACCACTTCACTAATTCTTTCGCATACGTCGTGCCGTATACGCAAACATGCCTAATTTCGTTGATTGTGGTTTCGTAAATGAGAGGGACAAATGTTCGCAAACGAAGTAGCGTCATCTGTACGTGCAAGGGCCTCATCGTATTGTGCTACTGTTAACACCTAATTTTCAGTTTCGAGTGTATTACGCTATGATCTTAACTTTTAATTATGACATTTTGGGAATTTTATCGAATTATTAACTGGAACACAGAAGAACTTCTTTTTAAAACGCATTTTAGACTTTTTAAATTAATGTACATGTTTCTATGTTTCTTATTTAATTGTTTGTCTGTTATGTAAAAAATCAGTATTGAAGGCAGAATAAGTTTAAGAGTATGATCAATAGTAAGTGAACTCACGAATAGAATTCAAAAACTATAAAAAAATAACCAATTTTGGAACGAATTCCAAATAATTGAAAACCAGTTCAAAGATGTTTAACATTAATTTTTAAGCCCATATTTTTAATTTGCTACCTGCTTAATTGCTTTAAATCTTAAGTATTTTTCAACGAATTAGAAAATAAAAATTCGATATGATTAAGCTTATTAGCAAGCTGTTTGTATTTTAAGGATTCTGTCTATATTTTCTCACAACCGTGTTAATAATTTCGTGAAAAATGATTGATTCTAACTATTTTGAATGATTCATGCAGAATTGAACTCTTCTACTCTTCTGTGATTTAAATCATGCATGAGTCATTTAACTCATGAGTGAGTTGGTTTGTGATTCAATTCTTCGCGGTGACCTTTAACTCACCCAGAGTGATTTAAATCATTCATGAGTGATTTAAATCATGAGTTATTTAATTCATGATTGTGTTGTATCAACATGTACTACTCTTCATCCGGTGTATCGAAACCTTTTCTAGCACATGTTGATATAACACACATGAGTTAAATAACTCATAAATGATTTAAATCACTCTGAGTGAATTAAATCGCAAACCAACGCACTCATGAGTGAAATAACTCATGAATGATTTAAATCGCTGTGAGTGAAGTGCGGGACATGAATGACTTAAAGTGTTAACACTTTATTCCATCACATTCACTCCGATTTAAATCCTTCAAGTGAGTTATTATTCCCATCTCTAATTCCAACACGGCAATAGTTCCGTGTGTTTGTAGACTTTGTTACGATTTTGTGAAGGTATTCCGAATCAAAATAACAAGTTTCCCTTCATTCTCATGTATGATGTAACGAAATTTTAATAATCTGAGTAAATATCTCGATTACATCAAAGACAAAAATGATTTGATATCATGATCAACTAATAAAGGAACTTAAAAAGTAAGATCATCTATTTGTTCTGTGCTAATACTGTTTGAAATGAGCAACCAATTTTTAAACTCAATTAAACAATATGTCACCTCGAAGAAACTAAACTAAACCATTTTTCTAGCACACGTTAAATTATTCAACCTTCATGTGTTTTTGTTTACCGGAACTCACTCGGCACGTACCGAACCGAACTGGTCCGTGGTGTAGAAAAGCAAAACGAAATGAAAAATAAGTATATATACACACACCAAAAATCCACATACTTTCGCGTGTTTATACATTTTTCGCACGTCCCACGAACCGTAAACAGCGTTACAAGAAGCAGCCGGTGTGACCTAAAAGCTAAGAAAGAGCTGCCGAAGCAAAGACGGTTCTTGTTTTCCGGCCGTGCCATAGTTCCCACCTATGAATGGGTTAGTATTTTTGGCAAGTTCGTTTTTGTCCTCGATCCACGCTAGGCTCGTGGGTGTGAAAAATGTTTCACGGTTTCCCGGTTGTCCGATTGCCTTCCGGAGCTTTCCTCTTTCTTTTCTTTTCGAAACACCTTCAAACTACTCGTCTGCTCGTAATGATAACTTTTCGTGCTCCGCAAACGAAGCTTGTAAAAATGTTAGTTTTATTGTGCCGTGTAACATAAATCTTACCGGCCGGTATGGTGCACACCCGTCGGCACAGCCCCCCCACACGCAACAGTCGAGCCTGTTGCGGCGCAAGAACCATCCATCGTCACGCAGTTACGCCTCACGCCGTTCGTGTGGGGGAGGGGGGCCAAAACGATTGCAACACACGACGCGCGTTGCAGAACTAGGCGCCCACATCCCGCAGCGAACTGTTGCTTGCTCGGGTGCAACAACTGGGAAAAAAAATACCTTCCCCTGCCATCCAAACTCCCGGTTCCGGGTGGTCCGGTGGCGCGCGTGTTTTACGCTTAATGGTGCCAAGGAATGGCGCTCGACCTCCGGGTTCGATTCGGTCGACAAATTTCTTCCGCTACACATTCCACTGCCGTAGTGGTGGGAAGCTTTCTTGGAGCTCTCCAGTTCGCATTCCCCCACCACCATTAAGGGTGTGGAAAAATCTGATGGTGGCTTTCCCTTTTTCTAGCGAGGTTTGCCTTTTTCACTTTTGCTCCAGATCGATGCAGAGCGATTTTCTACCGATTTGGTCAAAGTGCCTCCTCAG